>JAUZNJ010119550.1:4779-19259 GCA_034780135.1 Jordanella pulchra | reverse complement strand
GATGCATTGAATTTATTCATTTACCATTATGCCGTGCAATAAACAGAGCTGGAGATGAAATGTACAGTGTCCCCTGCCCAGAGGCGGAGCTATATGGGGGGCCAGGGGGGGCCATGGCGACCCTTCACCAATGATTGGCCCCTCCTACCATCTTTTCCCCTCTAGTACAGATGGTGGCAGCAGCAATACTCTCAAGTGGAATGTTCTAACTTATTTAACATTTTAATTTTTCATATATTAACAATAAACTCACAAAAAATACTGTGGTTAATTATTCTAATCAAAATACTAACATTATAGATGATAGATACAGAATTCATGCTCCTTTCAGAATTAAATTTTGTGTTTTATGGGGTAGAGTGAAAAATATGCCTTTGCAAGTCATCCAGGAGTCTTCAGTGAAATCAGAGATAAATAACAACTAAATCTGTGTTATGTTGGTATTAGTATATGTAAATATTAACATTATACTGAACAATTATTGATACAAGTTGGTTGGCATTTTTTTTTCAGAACTGTAGGTAAGGGATGAAAATGGAGACAAGTTGCTCAGATTTTTTTACATGCATTTTAAATGTAATATTTGTGTATTTAATCAGACAAAGAAGTGATACATCGCTTCCTGTTATCTTGTGTACAATGGAAGGTCATTAAATTAATTACATGTGATTGGCCACCAGGGGGCAGCAGATGCTTGGTGCACGTCAGCGGGTCTCCATCAACTCCATTAGGTGTTCTTCCGTCTGTGCTGTTTGCTCTTCTGCTGGATTTGACACCACATTAATACCACAATAAAAGACTTTTTTAACAAGAAATCAATTGCAGCTTTGTTAACCAAACGCCCCCAGTATTTCATTCTAAGCAGCACATCCAAACACCATTTTAACCCTTTAAAGCCAAATGTATATTTGATAAATGAATTTTTGAGACCTCTCAGTGGGATGTTTTAGCTCATGAGAACCCGACTTAATAAATCAGAAATATGTAGGGAACAGAAAATGTATAAAAGATTATACGGAAATGCCTAATGTATCAAAATGTATGTAAATGATGATTAGCTTAAATTAGTTTTTCATTCATAGAATTCAATGACAACTCTAATATTAAAAAATCTGAACTTTCTGTCAATTGTTTCATGGTTCGGGATTTAAAGGGTTAAATTCTTCAGAAATAACAGAAGGGAATTGATTTTGATAGTAAAAAAAATTATATCTTCATAAGAATATTTCCTTCGCAAACATTTGCAACATATCCTCCTGCTCTTTCATTTACACAATATGCTACACAAAAATATTACAATATAGGAAAATGTCTTTTTCACTTGATATTATGTAACTTAGCTACAGGAGCCAGTCTGTACACAGTTTCCTACAAAAGCGTTCATACACTTTGAGCTTTACCAGTTTTAATTTATTCATTTTACGAATGAAGCATGGTTTAAAAAAGACAAATCTCATACAAATGGCGTCTATTAATATTTATTCACTTTTCACTGACAACCTTAGATAACATTGATTGCAACCTAGATCCTTCAGAGGTTCCTATTGGCTCCCTAGTAAAGCCTATCTGTGTGTGATTTAATGACAGAGTGAATGTGACGAACGGAGGGTTAAAACATTAGAAAACTAATAAGCTCATGAAGACCAAGGAAAACAGCACAGGTCAGGGGAGTTGTGCTAAAGTTTAAAGCAGGGTTAAACCGTTTTAAGCTCTTGACAGCTCACTGAACACATCTAAGTTTTACTGCAATCCTTCATCAAAAACAGACAAAGAGTCCAACACTCCTGCAAACCTTCTGAGACATGTTCATCCACCTGAAAGACCCAGGAATAGGCTAATCAGAAAAGCAGTCAAAGAGGCTTGCAGTAACTTTGGAGGAGCTGCAGAGATCCAATGCTCATCTGTTGACATGACAACCATGACGGGAGATTTTCGCAAATCTGGCATCGATGTGGTCTTAGTTTTTCTTAAAAAGCCATTTTAAGTTTTCCTCTTTTGATGCTGCGTATAAAGTAAACATGTGGGAGCTGCTAGTCAGATGAAACAAAGTTCAAATATCCTGAAGTACGTCTATCTCACCCCCATGTTAAGTTCTGTTATAATCTAAACCAATCACTTTTCCCTTTGAGGTGGAAATAGTTCAGCTGCTTCATTCACCTTTCTGTCTCACAGACAAACATCCTGCAGTGGCATTTTATGAGCTTTTCAAATATACTAGACCATGTGCTGATGTGTTTTATTTAAAAAAATGTTGCTTCTAAAGCATGTTTTGATACATCTTCTGGTCAAGAGGTGTTGGTCTATTGGTAAAGCGTGCAACCCATATACAGAGACTTCCGTCCTTGATGCAGTTGTCACAGGTTCAAATCTTGGCCTAATGACTTTTACCGCATGTCTTCTCTGCTCCCCACTCCTGTTTCCTGTCTGCCTACTTTGAAAAATAACACAAAAATAAAGGCCACTAGAGCCTAAAAAAGAACAACCTAAATATTTCTCTTCATAACATTTTAAATTCAGCTCAATACACTTTAGTTATATTTAAGTAAATCAAGAAACAATTATTGTCTCAAAGCGCTTATATGTTGAGTCAAAATCAAGTCAAATCAATTAAACAGAAAGACTGAAATAATCTCAATTATTCTGGTTTAGCTAATAAACACTGTGAAACTTCCTCTTTTTTAATCAAAGGTTGTTTAAGTCAATTAGAGTCACCTTAATTTTAATATTTCCCTAGAAAATTAGCCTGGTTTTTAAGTTCATCGAAGTAATGAAACAACTCTTTTTAATGGCTTTAACCCTGTTGCTTTAAGCAGTCTGGCTGTTCTTGTTTTGCAGGATTTATCAGCTGGTTCGATGCTGTCTAACCTAAGGTCAGGGCATTTTGATTTCCCATGTTAGGGGTTTGGGTTGAGAGTCGTGTTGGCATCACAGAGTCCAAATAGTTTCAGTCATATCGGTTGGTTGGGAGTTTTTCAGTTTAATAAACAAAGATCTCTTCCACAGCTTCTCCTCTTGATTGTGGGGTTCCTCAGGGTTCCACCCTCATTGTGTTTCTTTTCCTTTTACATTTTTAAAAGAGTCATAACCGGGTGTTTTTACTCATACAATCCTTCAGAAATTGACTTTAACTTAATGTTTAAACAGTTTAAGGAGAACAAACAGTACAGCTCATTGGGACTGCTTTTCATACCCCTTTTTTATGAGTTACGTGTCTATACGCACATTCCTGTGAATGTAGCATTAGCAACATTTAGCTGTTTGCAATGGTTCGTTTACATTTGTTGTCTGGTTAGCCCCTTTTGGTGGAATAGAGACAGGAGTACTCATAGCAAGGCAGGCTAATGTTAGCAACATTTTGGGATTGACGTCAATACAGGAGGATTGCATTTTGTGGACAGTGAAGTCTTGTGGTCTCCCACAAGACTTCACTTTCTGGTTTGCACAATAAGCTCACACACAAAATATCACTCTCACTTTCACACTTAGGTTTTTTTGACAGCTCAATAACAACAACATGTATGTTGTAACATGGAAATATCTGATTTCAGTGTGATGATTCCTTAAAAAAAAAAAGAATGATTTGCTGATTTTATACTAATTTAATTGTGATTTCTAGCTAACAGCCACAGCTATTAAAGTGTTCATCATGTGCCATCTGTGTTAAATAATAAGTAGAGATAAATGCTATTGCTGTGAATATAATGTAAACCAAAATCAAAATCACTTTATTTGGAAAATCTAATCTCCTAATTGCTATGAAAGTATCACTGGTCTATTGGATTAAAGCTATCACCCATCTGCCAGGAACCTTCAGGTTGTTTTTGACACTGCATTCATGTGACATGAAGATTATCTATGTTTGAAAGACAAGTTTGTAAAATAAAGAAATGTCTTCAACATTTTAAGACCACTATACATTCCATGTATAGTCCGTTCAACTTTGCAAAAATTTTCATCTGCAAAACCGTGTATTTAAAGCTGTAAGACTGTGACTACAAGGTATTAATGGAGGGATGGGTCTACTTCATGTTGATCTATGACAAACTCTAGCTCAAATAAACAGTTAGGGATTAATTATGTGAATTTTCTGTAGAAATTGGTAAATAGCATGAAAAAAACCTTTCTTAGGAAAAGAAAACGATTTAATAAGTATCAGTGCCACTAATAAAACTACTCCTCTTTTTACACCAACAAAGACTAGACTGGGGCCACTAGAAGCAGACAAAAAGGAAAGTAAAAGTTTACTGGGAAAAAAGAAAAGGAGAGGAAATAGTTTTACCGTTACACAGCTGTGTTTTGAGATTACACGGACTTAGCAATAGAAAAAGTTACGATAGCTAAATGAAGACCTAACTTTATTAGTCAGAGCAACATTTTCACACTCCTGTGCTGCAAAAAACGTCACCTCAAGTGCCAAGATCAGGAGGCAGCTCATCTCTTTAGAGTTTAGTGATGGAGAGAGAGAGAGAGAGAGAGAGAGAGAGAGAGAGCTCTCCTGGGTATAGCACTGCTGCTGCAGCCCTGCACCAAAGAGATAAGGACACCCCCTCTCAGAAGCCCGTTTCTTGGGAATTTGAAGGCTGTCATCAAAGTCCAGTGGTGACACACAACGCCATCCGTCATCCAGTTACGACTGGCTCAATAACCCCTCCCAACTGTCCTGTACTTCACACTGTAGTGTCACTTCAGAAGTGGAAGGGGGGAAAGAGTGACAACTGACTGTCCATGCTGCATGTGTGCTCCTGTCATTGTAAGCACAACCGGGGCCATCCTACAGAGGCCTATGGGCCTACTGCTGTGCAACAGCAAGCGGCGGGCTTGTAATTCCCGGCCTCCTCCTTTCATCTAGATAAGCGCTTATCAGGGCGTCGCAGGCTGCCACGTCCCTGCCCAGCTGTCCACACTGCCACACAGAGCTCGTCTTCGTGCCGCCTCCTCATAACAGTAAGCCGAGGAACCCTAAGTGCAGCTCAGCTCAGCACCATTTCATTTTGACACAGCTGTCCTTAACGGGAAGCCCCTCAAAACCGTGAAATCAAGAATAATATCTTTAGTTGCTTTTCTTGCCAGGCAAAGTCTACCCAGCATGCATCTCTTTTTTTTACCTGCAGGCTTTTAGCAAGCTAAAGCCTGATACTACTAGGATATCCATTCCTTAATATTCCCTTCTGATTTTGTCTGATATAAAAGGACAACTGCACAGAAGGAAAATGGCGTCACAGTCTCTAGGCATCCAATCTGCCAATAAAAGAGTTCTTATCTTTACAAGTCTTACATTTTTCAAGCATCAACAACATGGCAGAAAAGCATAGATTTATTGATATAGGAATTAGACGTTAAAAGAGAACAAATATGTTCTTATACATCTGACTGTTTTTTGTGGTAGAACAATGTAGTTAGACTATAGGTTACCTTGTTACTGTAAAGGTGGTGAATAAACAGTAAGAGAAACTCATTTTAATACAGTGTTAGATCTCCTACTACCCTCAAAATCCAACATGGCTGCCTCTTATTTAGCCAACGCTGCTGCAGTAAACTGTTATTTAGCCCTTGTGATGTCATATTTTCATTTAACGTGTTAAACACACAATAGTGTGAAATCTTTTTGTAATTTGTTCCTTTAGAGATTGATACAAGTAATGCAACGATGGCTGTTATTAGCCTGTACTGCTAATAGCTAGCTTATCAAGGAGCACAGCAGATACCATTTCCTGCTCTTTTGCTTTTTAAACTTGAAACTGAAAGCGAGTTAAATTGGGTTTAAGATTATTTTCAGATCCAGGTTCTGACATCATGGGTTAAATAAGAGCCTACAATCATTTTTTCTCTGTGTTTTGGGTTAATGAAATATCAGCTATTGCACTCCGTTGACAGCATGTGGAGGTCATTTGGATTTGAATCTTTAGCTATCTTTAGTTCTGATGAACTTCCTGTGTGGAGCCAAGAGTTAACTAAATAAAAACCACATCAGCAAAACCAGTTGAACAATTTATGAGCTATACCTAAGAGCAATAACTAGTTAGTGAAGAGGTGCATAACCTAGTTTTCCTTCATCATGTTCACTTAGCCAGATGATTGGCCCCCTAATAAAACACAAATCTGAATTATTAATATCAGTTAGTTAGTTAGTTAGTTAGTTAGTTAGTTAGTTAGTTAGTTAGTTAGTTAGTTAGTTAGTTACAAGAAAGGAGCTGTACAGAACGAGAGCTGGGTTACATACAGTCTGTGGTTTCAATTTTTGATCCCATTTGACTGATGGCAGCTGTTTCTGATAATGTTCAGAGATGTCTTCTTTGTCCTCTGAGGGTAAGGATACTACTATGGCATTTGACCCCTCTATCTTTTGCAGGGCGTGTAAAATAACAGTTAGGACTTTGTCTTATATTGGGTCTATTTTTTGACTTAGAGCTTCCTGATTTGAAATCTACATAAACAGTCACCTCGAGGGCTTTATGTAAACTGTGGATTATCCCATTTTGGACCTTTTTCCTGCACATTTCCTATATTTGTGGGCCCCATACATAATTCTTTTAAGAAATAACACTAATGAAACTATAGATTATTTTGATGTTACAAACAGTTTTTTGTCTGTTTTTAGGACATTGTCTATCAGCTCTATATCACGATGAAAATAAGCTGTGTATTTACCTTGTATGTCTTTAAAACCAACATTTCTCACAGTACCCTATAAAAGCCCTCTAGGTTCCAGCACCAAGGCATTACTCCTAATTTTGCTTTGGCATTATTCAGTGAAACTGATAAACAATTAGCATGTAAGTCTTTTAAATCCAGTCCTAGTTTTCACCAAGAAAGAAATGTGTACTTCACCTTTAGCGTCCAATTAAAGAAGATATTTGAGCCCCTCTATTGTTTCCAGATCAGTCTCATGTAAAGTTTGCTGAGGTTCACAACTTTAGCTATTTTCATCCATTTCTTTCTGTTGGTTTTATCAAACTAATTTTCCAAATGAACAGTAGTGGACAGGAAATAACCCTTTAGAGTGATGGTTGAGCTAATTAAACTTTTTTTCCCACACAGCTGCCATGACCCATGTATTGATTTGCATCTGGGCTAACTGATGCAGTTTATCAGTGCCCCTTTCCATCATTTCCAAGGAATGTTTCCTCTATCTGTTGTGGTTTCTTAAAAGGCTGTAAAAAGCTGTGTTACATGACAGAAAGGCCTCAATTCTTCCTAACTGTTTTTCTCCCCTGATTTCCCTGAAAACTGTAAATGAACCAAGAGAGAGGAAATTTGGTGAGCTGTTTTGACTACCAAATGACCAGCACAGTGTCAGGCTTGTGTGCTGCCAGTCCATGTCCAGACCATATCTCTCCTCTATGATTGCTGCTCCTTTCCCGATTTGCATTACTGCGCTCCACTCCAAACTTTGCTGGACCACAAAGAAAGTGCGTCTTTGCATTTTACCCCTGCTTTGTTCAAACGTCTCTCAAACTCTTTTCCATGTGAACTCCCTCTTATCTGGGGCTGTATGCACATTTCATCAACAGTCACAGAAAAACCTCCCGCAGTCTGTTCTCCCTTGTCTGGCATAGAGCTTATTCCCAAAAAGTGTCGTTCTCATTGCATCTAACCCCAGCATGGGAATCCCATAACTAAATAAACCCACCTCATCCAGTATTTCTGTCCATCACCTGGAACCGCTTGATAACAGCCGTGGTTTGGCGCTTTTTTATTCGTGGTGGGAATCATCCGAGATGCACGCATGTTATCAATGCGACGCAAGCAGCACACAGGGACATAGAGGAAGAGCAGAGGAACTAAGATTTAGAACGGCCTTCCAGTGCCACAAACCCTCTGATGATAACAAGGACGATTTGTATTTCGCCAATAAATGACACGGTTAAATGTGATTTTTTTTGCTGTAAATATGTAACATCTGCCATCATGCAAACCCTTTCTCTGTGGACCAGAGAGGTGTGTCCTTTAAGAGAAAGTTGTCTCCAACCCCTCCCACAGACTGTCTCGTAAGCCCTAAACTTTGTTGCTGGTTGAAGAAGTTGTTCTTGCAGCCATCAGCCTGCGGCGAGATAGTCAGTCAGTCAGACGAGCAGGCCACCAGCCTCAGGGGTTCTAGAAATTTGGTGAACATCCACTCTGGTAGGTGATCTCTTTATGTTGGATTGATGTTCTTGTGGTGTCTCTCATCAATTGTTCTGCACATCAGGGCTTTTTAAAAAAGGAAGAAAAAACTTCCACTGTAGGATTCACATGCTGATTGCCTGGGGCCAAATTTGGTCTTTGGCATTAGGGTTAGAGATCACTGAGAGGTCAGAACCTTTAGGAGAAATAAAGCCAATTCTGTTTCCAGCTGAATAGACGTTTTCAGACTAATGTTTTGTTTTGTTTTTTAACTGCGATTTGGATTTACAATTTTTAGTGTTCTTAAATCACTTGAGTTTTTTTTTACTGAATTAGGAAAAAAATGGTTTGAATATTTTTATTTATAAAGAATAAACCATTTTTAACCCTCACTGTTCACTTGAAGTTTAAATATGTGTTTGTAATTATCAGGGTGGATTGGGATGTATTTATGTAAAAGGTCTTCAGCTAATCACTTGCTTTGTTTCCTGATTTATTTTTTTCATTTGCCCATCCAACCATGGCATGCTGTTTCACCCTGAAACGCCTTCACAATTACCATCAGGTTTCTGATTTAGATCAGATTTTTAAAGTATTTTTTGTGTTTGTTAGGTAAGGGAGGGGCTGTTCAATTGAAGCTGGACATATTAAGAATTATATTAATGGGGAAAATCAAAATTTATCAAACGCTATCAGCTACTTCCATTACCTTTTGTCTTTTCTGTGTAGATACTGAACTAGAGTGGTCTGGACATTTACTACGACTTCTAATTTATTTATTTATTTTTCTGTATAAATGTTTTCATATTAACTGGAAGAAGCTTTGCTGAGCAGGGTTTTCATAAATCCAACTGAAACAAAAAACAAAATCTGTCCCCAAACCGAACTTGTTTTCCCATTTTTCTTTTTCATGTGTCACTTTCATCACATAGGGTGTCCCCTCGGGAATGTCTCTAGCATGTTTTTAACCAACACACCTATTATGTTCAAGGCCACCTAGTAAACGTTCGGTCACTGGCTGCATCAACACTTTAAGAGTGCCAATTATTTTTAGTTGTTACTTTCAGCCACAGTCAAATGAGGATCCTAGAAAAGGAAGTTTGAAAAAGCCTGCTGTCGAGAGATCTTGTCCCTGATAACTACAAGTTGCACTTGTTTGTTGTGTTAGCTAAGTGCTGCCAGTGATGCTGCATTATCTGATCAATCTGAGTCACCTGTGCTGGCAGAGCTGAGCAGACGGAGGAAGGGTGGTGCAGGAAATAACAGGATGAAAATTGATCAATCTGTTTTATTGCTGCTTTTCTTCAAGGTTACATTTTTCTCCTGTGAACCATGGAGGATTCATCAGATCAGTCCCATTGGGCGTCTCCCAGCCTGCTAAGCTCTGATCCTCTTGCTGGTTTCTCCTCTGATCCGGGCCTGTTGACCTCTGGAGAAGAAGGAGAATCCTTTTTCTCTGGTACAGATGCCGACTATGCTGGGTTTTCCTCATTCTTCCCTAACCCCAGCCACAGCCGAGCACCGTCCAGCTACAGACACAGCTCTGGTGAGGACTGGAAAAGTCCCTCTTCATCCCCTAAACCAAGGTTCAATAATCTCATTCTTGTTTTTTTTTTTTTTTTCTTTTAAGTCCGGCAGGTGTACACCTCCCCCAGTCTTCTCAGTAATCTCCAGCTCCTGGATGGGTCCTCCAGCCACTCCCTGAGTATACCCTACAGCTCTGCAGCTCCCACCTGGAGCAGCAGTCCCATCACCAAGACACCACTCCACCTCCACACCACAGCCTCCCTCTACACCCCTGGAGTCACCTCCTCCTTCACCACCTCCAGGGACGGGTACTCGTCTCCAGGAAGAGAGGGCCGGGAGAGCCCCCGTCTTCAGGAGGCGCTCAAAGCAGAGCGTCTCAGTCCCCTGGGGGGTTCAGGAGCCAGCAGCAACTTTCTAAACCTGACTCCTGCAGCAGGGAGCATGTACACCCCACCATCACACTCACATTCACACATGCTGAGCCCCTACAGCTCGTACATGAGCGGGCCGCAGGAATACAGCTCCGCAGCCCTCTACTCCAGCGCCGGAGCTTGGATCAGCCCCTCGTATTCTCCGAAACTCCGAAACAAGATGAGGGCGACGACTCCAGGTGAGAATTGACACGAACCTCATGGTTATTAATGTTTCATGATATTTACACTACAATTTAAAACTAGATGTCAAACATACAGAAAGGTAACAGTTATTCCTGCTGCTGTTACCCCAAAAAATGTTTGAAAATAATAATTGCAATTATAATGTTATTAAAAAGCAGTCATTGTTATTTTGATTTTATTTCACAGATTTAAGCAAAAACCTGGAAATCTATTATTTTTTTCCTAACTGGAGATATTTTCTAAACTGACACCTTTTTTTTTGTTTGTTTGTGTAGAAAATAAGTGTAGGAGCATCCTTTAAGCCAGCTGGTTAACAGTGCACAGACACAATTTGATTCAGTTTATTTGTGTAGTACAGATTAATAAATAATGCTAGCTGAAGGAACGTTTGAAGTAAATCAGATCTAATTCATATGCACTTTTAGAGAAATACAGAAGCAGTTAAAAAGCTTATTTTCCAAAAGAAGCCAAAAGGATTGTATTGGATAGCAATCTTTTGGTGTAACTGACAGGAGTTGAGAGGACAGGGATGAGACACAGAAACAGGTGGAGGAGGGGAGATGAAGTTTTAATACAATCACATTACTCTAAAATATTCTTCCGAGTTGATATGAAAAGAACAGAAAGTTTTCGTCTGTAACTTTTTCTTTCACTTTTGTGTAACTCGACACTGTCAACCGGCCCATGAAGGTTTTTATGAACATGTGATATCTGGAGATTGATGAAGTATACTGATAAACAAAAAGAGATTTTAGACAATGCATCATTATGCAAATTAAAAACCGTTGCAGGTTTGATCTGTAGCCATCTGCTATGGCTGAAATTTGCCAAAACTTGAGAAAAAAAAGAAAATCCAAGTCAAATTTAAGTCATGGGGTATAAATTTATTTCAACATCTGATAGAAAAAGATAATATTTTCCATTAGTCAAGAACTTAGTATTGATAACTAACAAGATCTTTCACATATTTTTGAGCTCAAATTCTGGATCCAGCAAAATTCTCAAGCTGAATAAAAAACTTCCAGGGATTAACTTTTCTTTCCTTTCAAACAGAGGCCAGAGAGTGTGTAAACTGCGGAGCCACTGCAACGCCTCTGTGGCGCCGCGATGGTACGGGTCACTACCTATGCAACGCCTGCGGACTGTACCACAAGATGAACGGCCAGAACCGACCTTTGATCCGACCCAAGAAGAGACTGGTGGGACTCTGGGCAGCTGGCTCCTTTCCTGAGATCTATAATCATATCTGCTTCTGTAGAAACCTTAACGGTTTCCTCTTCTCTGTGTTTCAGATTGTGAGTAAGCGTGCAGGTACGCTCTGTGCCAACTGTCACACTAGCACAACAACCCTGTGGAGGCGCAATGCCAATGGAGAGCCCGTATGTAACGCCTGTGGACTCTATTTCAAACTGCACAACGTGAGGCCCACATGAAGACATAACAGCATTCATCCCCAGTGCTCGAGTCCGCAGCATGTTTTAATACGTCTCGTCTGTTCTCAGGTAAATAGACCCCTCACCATGAAGAAGGAAGGCATCCAGACTCGCAACAGAAAAGTCTCCAGCAAGAACAAGAAGAGCAAGAAGGCGGCCTTGCTGGAGCAGTACTCAGACGGGGTCCAGGCGCCTCCCCTGGACGATAACGGCGGGCCCTTTTCCCTCGGCCCCGGGACCCTGCTGACCTACAGCCACACGCCGCACCTCATCCCAACCCCAACCCCCCTGCACCCCTCTAGCAGCATACCCTACCCGCACCACCTCAACTCCGGCATGGTGCCCACTCTAGTGTGATTCGATGGCAGCTAGTGTGCATTCTCACTTTGTACATAAAGGATGTCCTGTGAATTAGGATTTTGTTTACTTTCACTGTATTTTATCATATTTTTTTGTTATTTTTGCATGAGGTCAGATTAAAACCACTGCACAGACCTCGCTACACATGTAACCCCCGCCTGCTGATAAGAGATTAACTCTGCTGTAAATAAAAACAAGCATCTGAATGGGTCCAGGTACCTGCTTGGGGATTGTTTCGCTCTCTCTCCGTAATGTGGAGTTAACATTAATTATAATGCCCTTGGTTCTCTGTTACGTATTTGCATAGATGATCTAACCGCACTGAAAGCACAGAGAGAAGAATAAAATGTTTGACTTATGGCTGACTGATGGAGGGGTTTTGTTTTAAGTCATTTGAATTCTCAGCTCTGTGGCCTGGCAGAAGTGTTGCCTCCTGTGTGCTGGTATTGTACTCCTCTGTGCTGGAATAGTAGTGCCTTTGTGCAGCCACAGATCCACTTTGACAGTGTAATTGTACATAGCCGCTATGCAAATCTCCGATTCCACAGAAGTGAAAAACACTCAACTAAAGTGAAGCACTTACACCTGGTTTAATGCTCCGACCAGTATAGCCGGTTGAGGAACAACTGGGCATCTGTCTCACAAACACTCACATCATATATATATTATTCGATGTGATTTGTCCCTTAATGGGTTGAATTCTTTTTCCTTTGTGCTTGAAGGCAAAGATCAGACACTTACTAATCAGAGCTGAAAAAGCTGAACAATGACTGGATTTGGAGAAATAACACAGATAGTGATGAGTCGCTGTGTATCAGTGTTGCACTCCACAGATTCTTAGTTTTAAAAGCTTTCCTGCTTTTAAAACAGGCTTAGCAGGTAAGACATTAAAATGCATATTCGTTCACCTGCAGGATACTACTACTACAAGTTGCTGCTTACAGCTTTCAGCTTAGAATAAATAAAGAATCATTGGTTGTCAGCTGCTCACTTAATTCCCTGCAGAGTTAATGTATGCAAACCTTTTTACAGGATTATTTGGATAAATTGTGTTACAAACCACTTGGACATGGGTTATTTACAGCACAGTCAAAGACTGAAAACACACGTTGTGTTTTTTTCTTTTAGATTTTTCTACAGTCAGGAACTTAAATGCATATCATTGGAATATGTATATTTTTGTCATAGATCAGCACAATATTAAAGAGGAAACAAAACTTTCACTATTTTTCTTTAAATTTTTTCACAAAAAAAGGATGCAGCCAACACCGTGTTTAACAATGATGATGAGTGGTGTGTTAGTTTTCTGCCACATCTTGCATGTAAGGAAGAAACTGCAGCTTTGCTCTCCTCTTCCACATGTTCAAGTGGATCCCTTGTGGTAAAGTGCAAATCCTTTCCACAGTGACTTTCTTTTTGCCACTCATGTATAAAGATCAGATTATTGAGTGCTTTGCTAGGAGTTGTCGCTTCAACAGTCTCTCTGAGTGATAGATCTCCTCCGCTCCTCCTCTTGGTTGCCTCTTTGATTAATGCTGTCCTTGCTCTGCCATCTGCAGGTTTGCAGTCTTTCTTTGTTCCAATGATGGATTAAAAACTTCCTCATCTTTAGCTCTACTCAGTCTACTGTGATCCTTCATCTTCATCATGCTGTTTGTTCACAAACATTCTCTCACTAAACCTCTGACAGAACCTTCAGAAAACAGCCGGATTTGTACTGAGAACAAACGACACAGTTAAGCTCTACTTCTAATTATGTGAAATCTGAAAGGCTTTGGTTGTCCTGGATTTTATCTAGTGGTATTAGAGTAAAGGGGACTAATCACAAATAACAAGCCACACTGTGTACTTGTCAAAAAATGATGTACCTGTTCTTTTCTACTTTATAAAAAAGGAAGAAAAAATGAGTTGTGAATACTTTTCAATCCGTTAATGTGAATTAATGTGACATCTTTCTGCATAGAGTTGGATGCATAGGTTTTCTCCTACCTTCTTCCATTTAAACCGTCTTTCTGTATAATTCCTATGCACGCATGATTTCTGTCTGCCTTGTGTGTCTCTGTGTTTCTTTGGGACACGCTGGACATCTGTGCAGAGTTTTACCCGCCTCTCACACACCCCTGTTAAATGTGAGGTGTCCTCAAAGAATACTGGACACCACTGAGACTGCGGTAGTAGATGGTGGTGGCGACACTGTGGTCTGGGGTTTCTTTTCCTTAGATGGAAGGAGGATTTTATCAAGGTAGATGAGAGTGATGAGCCAAAACCCTTCAGCTCCTCTACTAGAACATTTAAGGATGAAGAGTAGTATTATGAATATAGATATATTGATGGAGGAGAAAAATTCACATTGTCCGTTTTTAGGGTCTTACTTAACCTGGCCCTGCCCTAGTTGGCAGAGCTTCTCCACCACTACACTCCCAGTCGAGCATTCAGTTGT
>JAUZNJ010119549.1:0-36189 GCA_034780135.1 Jordanella pulchra | reverse complement strand
CGTTCTTTTTAATGATGGTCCGGTTTTGCCCCCCCCCCCCCCCTCATTACTTAGGCAAAAGATTACATGACATCCTGAAGAGATGGGTAATAAAAAGCTGTGACGACTTTACAATAACTGGATAAAGAAAGGTGAGATGAAGCCTGTTGGTTGAGACTGATGGGTCAAAAGGGAGATAAATTCAAAACATTACTTCCATCTCATTTCAGATAAATATTGAAAAGCTTAAAGCTTCCTAACATGAAGCTCAAACCATCCATCAGTGTAACACCCATCAGTTTAGGTCAAATCATGCAGCTGACTACTGACTTTCATCTCCAAACCAATATTTCATCTCTCTGCATTTACACCCCTTCTCCTTTCACAAACATGTCATGTTACATGTGACACGATTCAAAGGGTTGGAAAACAACTTCTGGGATGTATTTTTGCAAACATGGCTGCAGCTACTACAGAATCACAACGATTATGGTTTTATTCTGCTTTAGTTCATCTATAAGCAGGCCACAGCACCTGCAATTCCTCCATCAGAAATATGACATGCCAAGAACAGCAAAAAGGTGTTCCACACAAAACCACGGCATTAAGAGAAAACGATTTTCTCTCCAACTCTTGGTTCCTGTGTCATAATTATTTGGCTCCTCTACCTCCCACCTTTTCAGACACAGCTCATTTGACAATCCATTGAGAGCATCCCTTCTGTGTGCCTCCATGTGAGCAGCAATAACAAGCTTTCTGTCTCCTGTAACTGTCAATCAGAAAGCTTTCCCACCCTCAGCCCTTCTGCCTGTCCATCAGTAGTCTATTGCCTACCTCTGTCACTGTAGTCATCCACCAGCACCACCTCTCTGAGCAGGATATCAGGGGAGGTCTCCAGTACACTATGGACAGTCCTCAGCAGGGTAGACCAGGCCTCGTTGTAGAAAGCAATCACCACAGAGGTTGTGGGTAGAGACTTGTAGTCATACTTGAGCTCTCTGCAACTGAAATGAACAAGTGGAGTAGTTTAAAAGAGGATATTTAGGTGACTGCTGAATGTTGTGTAATTTGGAAGGAAAAGCAAAAATAACACAATAGGTTGTTCTTACGTTAAGCAAATGGTAGAGTTATGTTACTTTTTAAAAAGCAGTTATTCCTCCGGCAGGTGGAGTAAGATATAAGGAAGAGGATTAGGGCCATACAAAAAAAATATTAAAATAAATTTACATAAACTCAATAACATAAAAAATAAAGGTTACTGACTTTATTCTCAGCATTCAGGCTTTCATCTCAAAACTATTCTTACAGAGTAATGACTACTTGTAATATTTCTACCTTATGAAAGTGATAATCCAGGACTTTAGTGATAGACTCCTACATATTTTGACATTTAAGTTTGAGATTAATAAACACCATTCTGAGAATAAAGCCAGAAGTGAATAGCCTTTATTTATTATATTTTTTTCCGATGGACTAATCCTCTTCTCCAACTATTACATACTAACTGTTATAATAACATTACATTATAATGGAGCCCTGTAAACTTAATTCCACATTTTGTAATCTATTCATAAAAGAGGATTTTATTTTCTTAAAGGCGAGGGAAGACAGTAGGACTTTGAACTGCCTTTTTCCAGCTCCATATTTCCAACATTTCCTCCAAGATCTTATTTAAATTAAGAGTAGGACTGGAAGGGGAAACATTTTAGGAGTGTTAAAACCTAAAATGTTTAAAGCTTTATAATTTCGAACTGGTAGCTTTTCAAATGTCGAATAACGGATGATTACTACCAGATTTATGAAATCTCTAATAATTGCATGTAAACTGCTAAGATTTCCTCTAAACTTTGTGAGGGAAGAAGGTTTTCTCCTGGGGGACACTTACAGCGGGTTCCATCTCTCTGGCAGCCTGCGGTGCAGTGAGACCCTGTCACTGACATACGTGTTAATCTGGTTCTTCTGTATGCTTTCTTCCTCTTTCTTTTTCTCCTCTTTGTTCAAATTCAGTTTAACAGCTCTCCCCATTTCACCCAGGGCATTTAAATCCAGCGGGGGCTTCTCGTAGACTGGCCTATTAAGTCGTTCAGTGTCTACCTCTCCGTCCCTGGGGACTTCACGTCGGTTTGTAGCGCTGACTTCCCCGGATGGGTGTCTGAAAAATATTAGATACCCCAACAAAGTGACGCCAAGGAAACAAAAAAGTAACTTTGTTCGACTTCTTCTTCCGCATACTGCCATCTTTTCCAGGATGAGCAAAGTTTGCTCGGGGTCTCATACCCCTTCAAACCGGCTGATTCTAGTGGAGTTCCACTAACAAACTATTTGCTTCTTTGAACAGACCTATGCTGTGTTTCCGCCTGAGTTTGCACCGCATACTTCAACAGCAAGTTCAAAATTTTAGTAAATCTTCAGACTCCCCTCTGGGAGAGTGAGCGCAGCCTCAATGTTTGTTACTCATTTACCCGGAACCTCAATGTATTTAACTCTATGGCCGGTAGGATTATAGACACTCCTCCCGTTGGACTCCCTCCAACTCCTGGGTAGGACCAGTGTGAAAGGATTAACACGCACACACCGGGATTAGAATCCAGCAAATTATCTCCTTGGATTGGCTCTTAGGTGACAAACTGCGAGATGAAACAAATCTAGGTCAAATTAAAAAGAAATAAAACGGACTATGTTTGGTTTCGTTAACGACGAGAAAACTGTCTGATTAGATTCATCAGATATACACCCATTATCTCAGGTCTCACAGAACGAGCTAAACCGCTATGTTTCTTTTCACTTCTGCTTTCTACAAACATTTACCAAAAAAGTTTAAACAAAAAAAAAAATGTGAAGTGGGCTCAACCAGCCAAAACATTTCCGCTTAAGAAATGCCAAAATAAAATGCAGTGCCTTGACTATTGAGCTTAAACTACCCCCTTGCACCAAGTTAATGTTTCATAATTCTTTCTGTTATGTAATTAGTCATAAAAACAAAACATTTATTCTATTTATAAAAGTTTGTTGGACCAGGAGTTTATTGCAACTGAAAGGAAGTTGTTAGATAGACTCATCAACTCAAAATGCCCTGCAAATGTCACTGGGGTGCAAAATCGAAAGCAAAATTCTTATATTAAGGTAAAGACAAAAACTTGAAAGGCAACGTTAAAAAATAAATGTAAACCTGAAAGATAAGTTCCCTAAAATTATTGCAATAACCAAAGTACAAATTCAAAACCATCATAAAACTGTGCAATCAAAAGGACAACTCAAAAACTTCAATGGCAGATGTTTACCTTCTATTTTGCTTAAGGTTGTTATAAATATAACAAACAAAAAAAACATTAGACCACAATATGCAATCAAAGTAATCTTTAAACAACAACAATAAGATCTCACCTCAAGGAAAATCTCATTTTAGATTTAGGCCAAGTTGGAAAAGACTGTGGGCTATTTCTACAAAGAAACAATTTAAAACATCTCTAATATTTCCAACGTTGTTTAAAACTTAGCTCAAGTTTAATAAGCTGTGTGGAGGGTGTAGTTTATTCCTGTTTTATATTTTAAATAATCTACTGCACTCTTAGTACACTTTAAATAAACAATATTCTCTTATTAATTTAATATTAAGCTACATATTTTATTTTGACTATGCAGTTTTTAAAGACTATGCTGCATTTTTCTTTCGGTTTGATGATATTATAATTATCTTAACTAAAGTAAGTTGCATAATGTCTCAAAGATAAGATATGTAGGTTAAAAAGGACATTTTTACATATTTAAATATGGTATAAAAAAACAATCAGAAATAACATTGTGTTTTATAGTTTTCTTTAACAAATATGGTAGATTAGATACCCCTTCAGATTTCATTTATCATAAAAAAAATAGTTATCTGCAACAAAGCTTTTAACTTGAAGGTCATTGTATGTCTGTCAGTTGTAGACTTTAATGGAGAACAGATGCTGAACATTGGGGTTATTGCTAGTCAAAAACCTTAAAACATTCTTAAGTAGTTTACCATTACTTTGAAAAATTATTAGTTAATGTTTGTCTGTTTTAGTTACTTACTTAAATATTTTATGTATTACTGTTATCATATAACAATTTACTTCTTTACTGAGCTTTACTTTGATTTATTGATGTGTTCCTTTACTTATTTATTGATTGTTTTACTATGTACTAACATTTTGTTGATCTAGTTATTAATTTAATATAATTAGATATTTTTTTGTTAGTCTTTTTTATTATATATCAGACATAAAACCATCTGAAGTGTTTGTCTGCTAATACTGACTTTATCTTATAAGCAAATAATATTTATCATATGAACTACCAAAGTTGCCCTTAGCTGCACTATGTGTTAATAACAGTCACTACAACGCCTTCAATTACCCTGGGAAACCCATCATCAGCCTTTAATACATCCACTATGAAGGCTTTATTATATCATTTATCAGGTCTGTTGTCACTCAAGCTAAACCGTTATGAAAACTCTCAACACTAAAGTTGAAATCTGACACAAAATTTATGTCTGAGCAAATTAAAATGGTAAATAATTAAGGCGAACATTCATGGCCAGAAGGTAATTTGAGTGTCATGCTATTTGATTGAGCACCCATGTTGCAAAAAAAACTATACAAAGAGACGCAGGAAGGCAACAAGTCAGCTGTTGTAGTGTTGTAATGTATCACGGTAGACCAAGCTTGTCGTGTCTGTCAAGAAGCACAATGTTAATGTGAATGGATGAGAGCGTTTTCATTTAGGACAGGAGAATGGATCACATTTTCTATGTAGGAGATATTTGGTGCTCACACAGGGCTTACTTATGGCAAAATTAAGCTCTGGTGACTTTGGACTGAGCTATAGCTTGTCAGATTTTTGTTTTATAGCTAAGGGAAAGTTTTTTTTTTTTTTGCATATTTTGATAACAGTAGGATTTATCAAGCATGTACATTAACCAACACTCTCTACTACCAGTTAGATGACTTTTTTGACATAAAGGATGTTCTTTTAAATGGTGCATTTGATGAAGCTCGTTTTTTGTTTTTTTGCCAGCCTGTCCCTCACATAGTAGGGTTTGGACACCAAAGATGAAATACCAAACAAATGTGGAAAGCAATGCTCGAGCTAGGCTTGTAGATGACTAACATGTCTAAAAGTGGGAATGCAGGGAATGATCCAAACGTACCACCAAGCTGTTATTAAGCAACCAAAAGCTTTAAGCAATGTGAATCATGTGCAGAATGGCCTGATTGACTCATCTTCTCTTGTCATGTTGTTCTCCCTTGCAGGTCATGTGGTGTTCAAGAATATCTTTTACCTTCTGTTTGTTTAAAAGTCAATAACATAGGACTCTAATGGGTAAATAAAAAAAAAAAAAAAACATGGAAAGGATTTCCTGCATCCCTGCAGGAACAGCCATCAATTATTGTTTGTTGTTATTTAGCCTGAATGCATCATGCTGATGAATACCATACAATAACATAGTGTACACCCATTTGGATCAACTTACAAATTGTTAGATGCATTAAGAGAATTCAAAAAAAACAAAAAACAAAAAAAAAACAGGTGCTCTGAATGGACTGGTCCAAAACTGAACATTTTGGTCTACAATCGGGTAGTAGACTAAAATCCTCAAAATACAGTAAAAAGGTCAACATTTTATTACCTTAAGAACATTTCAAGGATTAAAAACATAATGTTTCAACAGCATGTAGAAAAACGAATTCATGCATTAATCTTCAGTAGAATTTGCAGCTGCAACACTGTCATCACAAGTCTGCCATAAAAGTCAATCAGTCAGCTGCAGTTAATACAAAACGCTGCCGCCTACATCCTCACTAAAGCTAAGAAAGGGGAGCAGATCACTAAAGTTCTAAAGTCCTTAGGATGGTTCCCCTTATCTAAGAGAATAAACTTCAAAATGCTTCTGTTACCTAATAAATTTCTGAATGGATCCTCTCTATAAAACACCTTTCAGACATGATGTCAGTGAATCAACTGGCCAGACCTCTCAAACTCCCAGAGGATGATAAAAATGCCGAAACCCTAATTTTTTTTAAATAAAGATTAAACACCTGTTTAAATCTGCTGCCTTTGATTGTGCTAACTAAACATTAGTAGTTTAAGTTTTAAGCCATCTGTCTTTACCTGTGCTTGGATTCATTTTAATTTCCTTCAATTTCATGTTTTTAGTTTATCTCCTACTGTGCCACAAAAACATACTCCCTGTTTGTTTTTTCCTGTTATGTTTTTGTTTATGTGCAGAATTTTGAATTATACTTTTGCTGAAATGTGCTAAATAAATTAAATTACTATGCCTTACAACAGAGACAGAGTTTCAACTTCAAACTGGACAGGAACCGTAAAATTGCAGCTGGAGCTGAAACACATTTGTGTTAAAAATCCAATCACTTGGCTGTTTTAAAATTGCCCGGTCAAAGTCTAAACATAAATCAAATCAGGACATCATGGAGAGACTTGAATGCTCTCCTCACAGTCTAGCTGAGCTTGAGTTGTTTTTGGAAGAATAGACAAAAATCTTATCAGCTTTTGCAAAGCTGTAATAGGCATACAACCCGAAACTTCTTCTTCTATAAAATTCCTGAAATTACCACAATGATTGCTTTTTACCCAAATAACAAATACAGCCTTTTAAAAAAGTTTGATGAAACTGCCACTATAAAAGAAATGTTTCAAGCTTTGCCACAAATGTTGTGACTCTTGTGTTGTAATAAACACTTCATCATGTGTTTCTGAGCTTGTTTAGTGACTTCAGCAACATAATTATGTCTATTTTTTACTGTAATGCTGTGTCAGGGCACCGAGATTACAGGCAACCGTAGAGTTATTTCTGCCTTCGACATTTATTTTGCTCATGTGTCCTTCCTTGTCAGTGTCTGTTTGTGCATTTTGTTTGCAGTGGGAGTTACCTCTGGATACTACATGCTCGAATCTGTCAATACATAAATTCGGGACTGGTTTATCATCCTTTTATCAATAGACCATCTATACTCTCTTCTTGATAAGACAGTAACAGCACAGTTTCTGCCTTCTTTCTGGCTCTTATTTCCTTGTTTTTAGAAAGCTTTTTTCTAGGCTCCTCTCAACCATACCTGTTGCCACCACTGTTTTTCCTTCTGTCTGCCCGTTTACCAACAAATCAGTCTAAAAAAAACACGAGCTCATCTTTAAATATCCCCTTTGTATTATTAAAAGTGTTTAATGAAACCTTTTTGGTAGGATATGGTGATGTACTGATAACTTCATAATAACCCACATTTTTTTGTCCCTGACAAAATATTTATTATTCAGATTTTTATGCATTTTAATAATTTTCTTCATATCTGCTTTTCTGTTTTCACTATTTTTTGCAGATGTCTCCATTAGTTTATTCTTTGTGTAAAGCTTTTTATTTTTATTTTTGTCCCTGCTTCATTTCTGTCAGATTTTTCCCAACGGTTTAATAGTTTCTTTGTCTATCTGTTTAGCTAAATTCATGTCCAACTTACACAGTCTCCCAGCAATCATTCTGCCCCAGCTGATTCCCATTATCTCCTGAATAACTCACCTGCATTCAATACCATGCTCCACTTATCCTCAGTATATATACCGGTCCTCTATTCCTCATAGGGTGATACCACAGCAGCCTCATTTTAAGAGAGCACTGTGCAACACACAGTAATGCAAAGAACGTACCTTCCAACATGATAATAACATAAAGCAAAGAGCTGAGATAAAAGTAGGAATGGCTTTAGGACTAGTCTATGTCCTTGTTAAGTCTTTAACATTGTGGACATCACACAGGATGAATATTTATTGGCTGCCAATCTCTCATTCAAACACATACTGAACGTACTCTAATAGATTGAGTTTTGGTGACTGTGGAGGCCATTTTGTTCAGGAAATGTCCCTAGGTGACATTTACTAAACACTACAAGCGGCTTTCTGCAGATGTGGTCTAAATGTTCCATGTTTGCTGGGTTGACTAAAGTGAACCCAGTTTCATGCTCAATTTGAGACAAGTTGAGCTTTGTGATCTGTTGTGTTATCCTCCTGGAGGTCACCATCAGAAGATGGGTCCCCTGCCGTCATACAGGGAAGCGAGATTACTCAGGTAATCTGAGATGTTTTAAATTAACTGCATTTTTTTTCTTCAACGGGTTTAAAAGCAGCCAAAAAAATTCCCATCACCTACATTTTTTTCCACCAGCAGTAGCTTAAAGTGTTGGCGAACATTAGGGTTGACCCATGCTTTTATGTCCAGATTCATAACACCTGTCACTCTTCACAACTGGAGATACATGCAAATGTTTCCTTTTGTAAGCTGACAGCACAGTTTCCCTTTAGAGGCCTTTTGCTGCTGAACCCCATCTGCTTTAAACCTGTTGTATGCACAGATGGCATTCCATATATCTTAGTTGTAACTTATTTAACTGGTGCCTTTATCACTCTGTCTATTCTCTTCCTGGTATAAGCCTTTCATTATCATCCAAATAATGCTTGTTGGATATTTCTCATTGAGGGATCATTCTCTGTAAACACAGTGATTGCCATATTCAAAGATGCTTAAATACCAGCCTAATGTTTGCTTTGAAGTTAAATAATTTATTTTCACATGTTCTAATTAGTTAAAAGCTTGTTTCTGCCATGTGTCAGGCTGGTTTGTTCTTTTGTGTCGAAAAGCTACTCAAAAGGGGGAACCTAATAAAGGCCACTGAGTAGATCCTTCTGAGAGCTCCAAGTCTCCTCCTCATTGGGAAAGCTTCCAGGGTGACCCTCTGTTCAGATACCTAAACCACCTTAACCGTCACCTTCCTCTTAAACATCCCGTTTCACCAAATTATAAACTATTCTGAAACATTTTGGAAGCAAAATTTAGAAATAAACACTATAAGTGTGGTTTGGACAGAAATTATATATAATATAGAAGTGATGTGTTGTGCACTAAACACCAAGGCAAATTCCTTGTAAGTCTGAAAACCTACTTGGCAATAAACTTGATTCTGATTCTGAATTATGATGTTTTACCTTAGTCCAGAGAAATCCATTTTTGGTTAAATGTTTCCCTTACTTTGGCACAGAGAAGGCATGTGTGGTTGTTCATTCTAAGTATCTCTGAGATCAAATGCTGATTTGTCAAGGATGGACACCTCGCCTCTCGACCATTAATCTCCCGAGATAAGCAGCAGCCCCGGCAAACCTCTGAGGATTAAAAAGGTATTGAAAATGGGTAGATGTCTCACTTAAACAGATCTGCTTCCTCAGAAAGTCGGCACAGTCAGCAGAAACCAGTAAGTGGTGCATTCATTATTTCTCCAGTTTACTGAAGAGAGAGAGAGCTTGTAAAACATGCAACAGTGAGCTGAAGCTTCAAAGTTAACACAGGTTTTAGCAGAAAATCTCTACTTTTTTTGACTGAACTGGCATCAGCAGTGTCATATGCTCTACTGTCAGTAGATGGTGGTAAACAGCTATGAATGATGCGAGAGGCACAGACATCTGCACTTTCTGCTTTTTTTAACAGAAAAACAATGTTTTTGGGGAAATCTTGCAACCTCTTATAGCTATACTTGCCCTTGTTGAAAAAATTGTGTGTGACAGATGTGCATACATGAAACAGTAAAAACAAAATGCCAGTAATTCTTGGTTAGATTTTTATTTATCAATCCCAGTTAAATGAACCCTTTCCCTTTAATCCACCCCATCTATTTAAACAGATCCACTTTTCTTTTTACATTTTCAGTAGTTCAAAATCCTTAGATTAGCACTTCCTGGTTTGGTCTTTTCAACCAAACCTTATTTAAAAAAGGTGTAACAACAAATAAGTCGTATACGTTTCCTGCTGTATGCAGTGAATATCTCATATTTCAGAAAGAAGAGTTACAGACTGAAACAATGGGTTAAAAACTGATATTTTTTTGCAGTCTCAACAGCAGTCAGGCTGTATCTTAAGATTTCTTAAATCCCCGCAAAATCTAAATCATTTTATTAAAAGTTATATAGTCTTTAAGACGGATTTTCAGAAAACAAGGCACGTATAGGTGCTCCTCTTTAAGTTTTTTGTGTATCAAAACTAAACTGTTTACTCTTAGTTCAGTTTTTCTTTCCTATTAAAAATTCTCCAAAATCAACTCCACACTTAAATTCCTTTACATTTTGGCACGCATGGTTATTTTAGGATGACATGTTTTCCTCCGGCTGAGTGACAGCTGGTTTGAAAGGGCATTCTTAGACGTACACAGCAGGTAAGAATGGATTACAAAGTTCCCCGTCACATAGCTAAGCTCTGAGGGGCGAAATGCACTTCAGTTTGAGAGTTTAATGAATTCTTCAAGTCTTGTTCAGGCAGAACTTTACCGTAAAACTGGCACCACAGGCAGGAGTTAAGAGTTGAGAGGCAAGTGTAGTATGACAAGAGCGTAACCCCTCCTTTCTCTCTGTTCCTCTCACATGATGGGGCATGTTAGGGAATCACCGGTGCAGTGCAAAATGCTGATGACCTTACATTCTGAGCTCTTTGTTTAGCAGCCAACACACTCATATTTTACATTATTTTACAACTGCATACATCAGTAAAAGATAAAATGAAATAAATTGCACATTAAACTTTGCAGTGCAGCTTGACTATTACAAGAAATAATTATTCATGTGCAGGGCAATCATATCACTTTTACTTCTTACATGTTGGTGCATAATATCCCATCTAAGTAATGTCCTCCATTCTTCTTACAGGCACTTAGAAAACCAACTCGTTTAAAAATAAAAAAAATAAAACGGTTCCAATAGAATTTCAATTCTCAGCACCTCTGAGCTCATTCAACCGAATAGTGAAGCAAATCACTGGTTTAAAGTGACATTTTTCAAGACCTTTCTGTTTGATATTCCCAGTTCGATCCAATACAGACTTGGGGATTGAAGACATTTGGGGGTATTGGAAAAGCCCTCCAGTGTAGTAATTGCACAAAGGTCAAAGGAAGGTCATTTGAGTTTTGCTGCTATAGTTGCTGGTTCTACCACTCAAACTTCCACTGCTGGTTCCTGTCGGCTGGGTTGCACCTTCTCATCTGTGCGTCGGTGCGTCCCTCTGTCGTGCGGTACGCTGTCACGCACATGTCCGTGTGAGGGTGGTAGATGGTCCCATCCTGAAGAGAGAATGTGGACATCAGGTCAGATGCTGATACCATTAATATCACCTTTAAAATGTGATGCAAAATGAAATCCCTCACTTGTCTGAACTCCCAAATGATACTGGGAGGCTTTGCTTCCCCGTCCCGAGGACAGTGTCTCATGCAGATGGAGGTTTGTGCTTCGAGTACTTCAGCACACAGCTCCGTCACAGAGTTGAAACGGATCTCCTTCTGGGAAGTGTATTCAAAGTACTGGGAAAAAAAGGCACACATTAGCTAGATATATAAATAGATATATGCATGTTTAAAGATTTCGTTTGAGATAAAGCCTTTGGTAGATCTCTTTGACAGACTTTAAAGGAGTCAATTGGAAGCGCTTGGTGTTTATTTCAGTGCTTAATGTTTGTGATGACTAAGCTTGTCAGCAGCCAGAAGGGTTTGGCCCTCTCAATCAAAAAGACGTGTAGACAAACCGCAACTCTTCCTCTCGGGTGTCATTTCAACAAACTGACCTGGCGGAACAAAAGACCCCACGCTATCCAGGGCTACCCTTTAAACAGAGGGTCGGATCATCAGTCTTCATACTTCTCCTTCCTCTTCTTCACAGCTCATCCATCTTTCAGGCGCATTGAGGCCTGCCTCGTTTCCAATTAAAAGCATCTCTTGTGAGCCACTGTTTCTGGCTTCTGACTTGTTTACACAGACTCACTCTACCTGTGAGGCTCATGCATCTTTTAAATGGAGCGTGGTTTTTATGTGGGCCAGGTATGGGAGAGCAGGAGGCAGGTGGTGGAGGGACTTCTGGTTTTTATTTCACAGGGCAGCTATTCAAGACATTGATTTTCAGTAACACATGGTGTCTGTGTGATCGGGGACAGCTGATGTGGTGCATCACTGGAGTAATCAGAGATATCAAGCAGGTGGAAGATAAAACGTGGAGATTTTTGTCTGATTCCAACAATAAATATAAATGAGGGACACATAATCTGCAGCTCAAAGAGTCGTCCATGGCCTGGAATTGGCAGAAATCAGATCCACTGATTTGGCCGCACGGTCGACTTGGAAAAGATTGAACAGAAAAACAACTGCCTTCCACTAAGCAACGGGCAAAAAAAAAAAAAAAAGAGCAAACAGAGCAGAGTTAAACTAATCATTACCTGGTTGCCTCCCTGGCCATGGCACCCAAACAGAGAAAGCTGAGCTCCAGTAGGATTGTGATCTGGAGCATTGTAATCAAGGCATTCTGATTGTAACCCTGAGCTGCGAACCTGAAGAAAAAGAAAAAAAAAAAAAAACTATTTTCAACAACAATAAAGAGGAAACACTGTGGATTGACTCCCCTGATTGACTCTCTACAGGCAGGTCATACAGAGAGGCCAAGCACACAGCAAAAAACAGGTTTCAACCAGCTGTTAGCTCGTTTTCCAAATCATGACACAGCTATCCTTATAACACGCTTCAAAAACAGCCATTTACTCAATCACTTTGTGTCTGTAACAACTGGATATTTTGTGAAAGTGCAAAATAAGTGAGATGATACAGTTGACGTACAAACAGGGTAAAGCAGATAAAAGGATAAAAACGACATGATTAGCAGAGACTTACAGCCCCATGCCATCCTTCCCTGTCCTCAGGGACATGCAAATCCGGGTAGATGTTCCTCAGGTACCATTCAAAGCTTTTGCATTTTAACTTGTCCCTCAGCTGCACCCTTTGCGAAATATCCCCATAGTTTTCCTGTAAAGCACCAGAACCATAAGAGGCATTAGAAATCACATTAAACAATAAAGAGGAAACACAAGATTTAAAAACTAAACGGTCTGAATGACCATTCATGTGGTGATCCAAAAAGTGGTTGGCTGGCCCCTAATAAAGACAACTGAATGCTGAAAATAAATTAAAACGTGCAGCAGTGAGTATTGGTAATAAGCTATGCACAATTATACAACCAGGTCTGAATGTCTTTCAGTGAAATTGGACAGAATATAGGTCGTATGAAAGGTAAAAAAATGTTTGGAAAAAAATGGATCAAGTTTTCTTTTAACTCCGAAAAACCTCAATATTTAACAGTGGTGTGTATATTTCAGAGCTGCTGTCTCACCTTTAGTAATCTTTATCATTAAAAGGAAACAAAACACTGTTTGATCAAGAAAGCAAATATTAGCATCCTGGATATGACAGCCTCAGGTCCTAAAGTGCAGGTGTGCATCAAGGTGACGCCTCCTAAACCAATTATGGCCCCTCACACACCCCTCGATGCTTTGCTTAACCTGAGGCTAAAATGGAAAATGAATGTAAGGCAGATACGCACAGCAGATTCAGATGCTTTCTTTGATACTTAAAAGACAAAAAAGGTAAAAGTTGCTGGAAGAAAAGAATTGAATAATGTACAAAAATTGTCCAGAATCATGGGAAACCCCCTAATAAATGTAAAAACCCTTAAAATGTGTCAATCTTAATGCAATAACATACTGCAGCAATTAAAAACATCTACTTATTTCAATATATTTGTCAAGTATGGAGAAAGGCTTAGAAATAATATAAAATAAATTGACAAAGCCAAAAAGAATCACACTGAACAAGTCATATGAACTCAAAGTAAGTCAAGAAACTATGAACGGCTAATGAACCTTTTATTTTCCCGGGAAAGAAATGGTGTGAAAATGTGGTGCTTTCATTAGTCACTCTAAAAAAAGAGAAGATGCTATTAAAGCAAATCAAATATGTTCTTATATCTAGAAGAAAGCAACTTATTTCAAGAGAGTTGATATTAAAAACCTAAACCTGCCACTTTCTGTAGTCAGATTATTGTTCAAGTTATTTTAAAGTATTTTTTTCTGCTTTAAACTCTAATTATTCACATAAATCATGTTTACCAGAACAGTTGATTTACACCATTAAATACAGGCTGAAAATAATTCAAATTTGTCTGAGTGTTGGAATAAATGGACTTAATGAAAGTTATAAAGCCATTACTACAGCACACCAACCAGAACCGATGGCATGTTTAGAGTGCCATTTAAAAGCAGCAGCAGATCAAGTCTAGCAGTACTGTGTTCACTCTCCCCCTGACCAGGTAATTTATTGTTTGATCAAAGATCCCCAACATTAATAATGGATGTTTTTTTCAGAAAGGTGTAACTGAGATTCGTGAATTTTTCATGTCGCCCAACTCTGAGACCTGAGAGCAACGCGCACACACCTGTGCACGCCCATGCAGACACACCGGCCTGACCCAGCGAGGGATCACAAACGGACAGCTGAATTATACCAAACCAAACATCAAAATCTAAGGTCAGGTGTGAGCCACTCCGAAATATTAACATGTTGCTGAGAAGTGGTTCAAAAATCAGTTTGGACCAATAATGGTTGAAAATGTTCAAAGTATTCCCAGTTTCTTTTCTTTTTAGTTTCTGAATGTCCTACCTTTCTTGCTGGGGGGTTTCTGTTGTAGAAATGCTGTTTATAGGAGCCCATCCAAACCTCTGCGGCTCGTACAGTGTTCTGGAGGAAGTTGGGCCGTGCGTACGGGGCCTTTTTAGGGAACACATGGCCAACATGGGAGCAGGGATGGATCTCCAGGCTGCCTCCACACTGCCACACCTTGGGTGTCAGAAATAAAAGGTTCCCTTGTAAAATAGTTGCTTCTTCATATTTTAACATAGGTACGACGACTTGATTTATATTTTATTTTACTCATCCTTAATATTTTGGCAACATTTGTTGCAAATTATTGTTTTATATTATCAATTATTAATTCAATATTATGTTTCTCAAAAATGATTATTGTTAACAAAACTTTCCTAAGAACTCAGGGTCCTGAATCTGGATTGAGTAAAGAAATTCAAAATTAGGAGAGTGAAAAAAAAATGTCTGACTTATACTGGAACATTAAAAGATTTTGATCTGATAGATTTTGATTGCAACCTTTGAGCAGAAATTCATAACTAGAAACTAAATGTAACCATAAAAATAATCTCATTCATTATATTCCTATTGGTCAGTGTTTTAGTTCCCTAAACTGCCAGTGATAATATTTGGTTTCTGTTTATTTTACCATTTTTACAGCGAATTATAGTAAATATACATGTTAAATAGTTGTGAACAATTAAGGATAACCATTATAAAGCACTTTAGTTAGATTGAAACAGTGAGGAAAGATTTGCTGCAGCAAAGCCCAATGAATTTAATAAATTAAAAAAAAAGAAATATGATTAAAAAGTTGTTCTAATAATTAAAGGTCCTCTGAAAAAAAAATCATTAAATGCTATTGATGATTAATTTAACTAGAGAAAACCACTAACTTCTTTGTTATCTAAGCACCTGGTTTAGAGTATTTTTCTATTCTGCTTAAATATCCATCAGAAAAATATTTAAAAAAAAACGACTTAAACACAAAAAATTGAAGAACATTTTAAAAGCATTTGCTTTGACTAAATAAATGAAACAAGACAGTAATTCTAGCAGGCTTACCACTCTGCTCTGTTGTTTCTTACCACTTCAGAACAGAGCCAAAAACCAATTCAGAAAACATTAAATATGCATAGCAAAAAGTCCCAGAGGGTGGCCTTTTCTTCTCCACACATGTATCACCTCACCCATTCATCTTCACAGACAGAAAATACACATCCACAATTTCACAAAACAGTCTGAAATGCTTACTTATCTGGCTGACTCAGACATTTCAAAAGCAAAGAGTCTTTGCTTTTGAAATGATGTGGTCATCGGTTTCAGAGGCCAGGGCCCACTGTGATCTGAATATAACATTGATCTTTCTAAACTCAGGCCAGCAATGACTGTTAGGATGCACCCTGATGAACCATGGACTAATAGTTAAAAGAAGGCTTCAAACATGCTACATGAAACCAACTGCCCTGCACTGTCTGACATTAAACCTGATTAAACGTCTTGTTTTAGGTCACTTAAGGGTAGCAAACAGATTTCTATTTGCTGAACGGCATAAAGGAAATGTTCTTTCTTATTTGAGTGTTTTCGTTTTAATGTTCTCAATCTATATTAATTTAATCTGTTTTTAGTAAATGTTTTTTTTTTTTTATTATACGACTTGGGTCTAAAAAAATCTGGATATCTTTCCCAAGCTTTGAACAGTTTGCTGTAAGTTTGGCCCATTCATTCTAACAGAAGTGCAGTAACTAGGTCAGGTTTAAAGGCTAGGATGCACCTTTTTGGTTTTTCCAACAAATCTTTTAAGCACCTTAGATCAGGGTGTTTGTGATGGTCAGTCTAAAACACTACATTGCTGTCCTTATGCTGCTTTGTAACTAAACTGGCTGCATGCCGGGGGGCCATTGCCTAGTTGGAAGAACTATCTGTGCCTAACAAATAACATTTGGATGATATCTTATCAAAACTGTTTAAAGGCAAAGTAATCTTAGAGTATGTACAGTAAGACAGTGTGTGTAACATCTGGTTCTGGCTGCATTGGCTGAAAATCAAGTATATTTAGACTCCTAACTCTCCTCTTTAATGACATAGTAGATGTTTACCCATTGAATCTGAAAACTATGCTCACCCTGAAAGAGAGCTCCAGGTTTTCTCCACCCCACACCTCCATTCCCATGTCATACGTGCCAAGGTATTCAAAAAAGGCTTTGCTCACAGCAAATAATCCACCTGCCATTGTCGGAGACCTGTTTTCAGACAGGGAAACAACAAAGTCAAAAAACTAAATCTGTTCTAAATTAGTACGTTTTGTGTGGGATTATAAAACTGCTCTTTTTATATGCTTATCTGGTTGGATAGCTGTTTATCTAAATATAAACCCTTAAAAAACCCTTTGCTCTAACCTGATGGGCTCAATACGAGACTTTCGCCTCTTGCGTTCCGCTTCAGGAACAGAGTGCCACTGAAAGGTGAGTCTCCAGTCAAAGCCTCCGATCATCGGCTCGTCTGTCTGCATGTAGAACTCAAAGTTGTTCCAATCGATGGTATCGATCACAGGGCACACGATAGTGCTGGCATTTTCAGCAATCCTAAACACACACACAAAAAATATGACAAAATAATTGTTTGATGCCATTTGTCATAACATTTAAGTAAAATTAAGATCCTGGATAGCTTCACTGGTTACCTTTCTAGCAGAGGCTCGATCCAACCAGGGACACACTCACAGTGGCAATCGAGAAATGTCAGAACATCCCCTGTAGCATAGGTGGCGCCAATGAGTCGTGCTCGTACCAGCCCTTCCCTTTTGTTTGTGCGAATTAGCCGCACGCGTTGCAGATTACTGATGTACTCAGCTAGTTGGGATTTTAGATAGCCTATTGTAAAGAAAACAACAACAAAAAAACAAAAACAAAGCTTAAGTAATTCCCTTTAATGTGACCTTTAGTTGCAACATTTTATACATTTTATTTTTCATACCCTATTTGAGATGCATTGATACATTTCCAACTCCTTGCAGGAAAAAAAAGGTTACAAAACCAGACACTTAGCCATTTCAACAGGATAAAGTACCCTACTTAACTCTTGAACTTCTATCATTATTTCTCTGAATTTTCCATCTAAAGAGGTGGGTGTCCTTGTAGCAAGTAAAATAGGTGTTAAATAACAGTTTTCCAAACTTTATGAGAATAATTTCTGACACTTTACAGTTAAATAGCTATCTGAACCTTTTAAAAACAGTTTTTGTCTTCAAACACACTTAGACCGACCATGAACCAGTCTAGATTTCACACAGCCTAGCAAAGCATGGCTTTAATTGTACCTTCAGATACTTTATCACTTATTAGACGGTAAAAAGAAACAATAAGCTTGCTGTACAATGAACTATAACTATACAATATAATCAGGGGTTAAAGTAACGGTCCAGTATTGCGTACCAGTAATAGATTTAGAGGTGGTACACAATTCCAGGATGAGCTGCTGTCTACTATTTTTTGTCATCAACTTCAGCACACAGTTACCTACTCCGTGAGACAATGGTTAAATCTCTGCCTCGCTCATTCAATATGTGTCTGATGCGCACTCAACTCTGACAAATCGCTGCTCCACCAGTTGTGCTCATGCAGAAATTCATCTTTGTGCGCGCTGCATGCTTAGATCCTTGCCTACACTTGCTCTCCACCCTGATGTGCTCAGCAGCTCATTGCAACGCTGACTCAGGCCTCACTACTTAATAAACTATATGGCTGATAAACACTATCTGCCAAGTACAAGTGTCAAGGGATTTTATCACTTTCAGATCTCAAGAGGTGATGCAAAACTTTCTTAAAATTCTACCAAAGGAATCCCTAAATATATTCAGAATAAACTATTTCTCATAGTTCCTGCTTCTGTCTCTTCATATGAGATGTAAATGATTTCCTGTAGTGTCATAAAAACTGCTTTTGTCTCTCTTTTCAATAGTTTAACATTTTAGTTTACATATTTCTTAAATTAAGGTCTGGATTGTCATGGCATCATGAGGGAGCTTCTCTGTTGTATTTTTTTATATCAGACCCCTATGAAGTGATTAGGATTCATATGTGTGTGTGTATATATATATATATATATATATATATATATATATATATATTTATAAGTGTGTATAGATCATCTCCCTACAGAGTCTGAATCTGAAGAAGTGCATACAAGGTGTTATAAACAACTGTAGGCCAATAAACGTTTTTATTTTGTACTGACAAGAATTTAAATCTACTTTCACCCCTGATTATAATTCAGAACTAGCTGAGAGGAGATGGTAATTCAAGGCAAACAAATAAATAAATAAACAAATAATAAATAATGCTATCCACTCCTTATTACACGTCACAGAGCTTTTAGGTTCCCTGTATGCTTGAGCTGCAAAACTTTCCTATCACCATATTAGGGCCCAGGATGGTTCAGGACTGAGGACAAGTACTATAGTGGTGGCTTGTCGATGATGCAATGGTTGACATCCATCGGTCAATGGACAATTTAAGAAGTGAAGATCACCATGTCAGTGCTGCAACCTATTCTTACCCACTACCAGGTAAAAGAAACGGATCCCTTACTACAGCAGGTATCTGCATTGCAGCTTCTTTAGCTTCAAGTAAAAAGATCCCACCCAATAGAGGCAACAAACAATCTATAATCTCCACTTCCTACATCAACAAACACCATGGCTACTTTAACTGGAAGGTCAGTGTGTGCTGTTATCATATGGAAACAGGATTCCTAGCTTAGAAAAAATATATTTATCTTTAAATTGTACATAAGCTCCTTACTAAGAAACCCAAGGAAAGGTTGGGGATATTTAGTCTGCAATACAAATTAGATTAAAAGCTAAATGTATTAAAGCATTGAGGGGAAATGAGGTAAAACCACTGCCAGCTGTAAAGCCCCAAAAGAAAATTCCCTGCCGTCTTCAAAAACTTGATGTGGTTAGTCTAGACAGTTTAACGAATAACACAGATTTAAGATTTGGTGTACTTTTCTCCTTTCTGCAGCAGCCAAAATATGTACAGAGCACCATGCACCAGGTTAATAATCATTTTCACATGTGTCTTAGTAACCTGCTGATAAATCTACAAAGACGGATATGCTCTGTTTCTTCATTCACAGCAACTAATGATTGAGGTGCAGCAAAAAAAAAAACAAAAAACAGAAACATCCTAGTACAGATTTGATACCAAGGCCAGAGAAGTTGAAAGACAAAAAAAAAACTGAATGAAAAAAAACAGAAAAAAACAGTGAGAACATGACAGCTTCCTAATATAATGAGATTTTCTAGGGTTTTTTTCTGGATCGAATTTTTTGTGTTTCAGCAAAATTGTATCATGGACACATAATAACAATAAAGACTCATGAGTCTTTATTGTTGGTTCTTTGAATGGTGTTTAAAGTTAACTGGGTTGACCTAATCTGATAATTTAATCTAGAAAATAAAATCAGACAGTAGCTCATCCATACTGACATCATAGTTTTTTTCAGGTCATGCAATTTTAAAACACTTTTTAGTCTCATTAAACTGCAGATAAATAAGATAAGTTGCTTCTTTGCTTTGCTACCTGTCATTTCCAGGCATAAAACTACTCATGAGTCTTCCTCTGAGATTGAAAACCTTTTATGCATTAAATTATGTTATAAATATGTTATTAATAAAATGATAATTGACACAACATATAAAACACCAAACAAGTGAAAGTCCCCAACTAGCTTTTAATCTTTAAAAGACTTTTATAATGCTTGTAAAATAAAGAAAATCAATACCATTTCATTTCACAAGGATGGGTTTTGCTTTAGTTTCTCTAAGTGCTTAACTGATGCACAACTGGGTGAGAAATAATTTCTACCTTCAAAACAAGAAAACATTAAATTGCATCCTTCCTTACTTATGCTTCCATGAGCAGTTTGAGTTGATCCAATCTAAGCCAGAAATTAATTTGTTCATGTCAAAAAGCTCAAAAGATTCAAGAGCTAAGGACTAATCCAAGATGATTTTTGAAAAAAAAGCCACTAGCTCCTCTTGTTTTGTATGCGTCACGTGGAATAAAACATGAAAGAGATGAAAGTTGCTTTGGATATTTATTTTCCTTGGCCATCTGGGCTGGGTAAAATAGAACTGAGATGAAAACATACATTTTCAGTAACTCTGACCCTGTTTGGTTGGATTAAAAGCTAGAGGAAAAGAAATTAATGTTTCAGTCATTTGTTTCTCTTCCTGCCGTAAGCTTTTTTCTTTTTCTTTGGGACAGGGAGTGGCGTGTCTAGCATTTAGCTTGGTGACATTGGTTAGAGAAGCGGAAACGATGTCATAGCAGCTCAGCGCTCACTGAACTCATCATTATGGTGTAATGTCTCTGACAGACTAGACCAGCTGGGTTGCAATGCTAATTCCATTAGGACAGGCAGTCATCTAGCTTTCTATATCCAGTTTCTGACATGAAGTCGTATCATTCCCAGAGATAGAGCATGTCTGCTGAAAGCAGATCTTCTAGTCACTGATGAAATCCGTGTGAGGAAGCTGAAAGCTTCTTCTAAAAGCCAGAAAGACTAGAGGCCATTATATCTAAGAAACTCCACCCAAGGTGAGGACTGTTCAGACTGGAGGTTAAAGCTATTTCACACCACTTTTGTCATAGAATTGATTTGAAAATAGGAGGCCGCTATCAAAATAAAACCTCAAATTTACACAAGCATGAAACTAAAGAATGGGACAAGCTGATACCGGAGCAGAGAGCTGCAGCAAATAAAATAACTCAGCAAAAGCTGCTCAATTCAAATATGCACCATGGCATGTTTTTTTTAAGGTCCTGTCCCATTCTACAGTATATTTCCAAAACAAATCTGTTTGTTAAGTTGTCTAAGACATTTTAAATATGTAGAGCGTGTATGCATCATTTATCCTGTTTCAACCCCTGAGACAATACTTCATATAAGTTGGAAGGAAGAATCGAGGTAAACTCCACTCCAGGCTTAATTATATTGCAGTAAATACTGTTGATGTTCTTTCAGAGTTGCCCTTGTAGCGCTATTAATCTTCCCTTAGTTCTGACCAGCTTCAATGTTCCTGCTGAGAGCAGTGTCTTTAGTCAGAGTCCTTTCCAAATCTGCTGTAAAACAGACCACTACAGGAGGATACCAATTACTGGTTGAAGACTTATAGCAACATTTTGGATTAATAAAGTATTTTTTAAATTGAACTTATAATGGAAGCTACTGTGTGGAGCTTTTAGTGGAGTTTCCCTCCCAGTTTATTTCCCTGGGAGTAATCTACTAAGTTTAACCAATCTTTAACGTAATACTTAAAAATCTAGAAAAATGACTAAAAGCAAGAATTAAAAGTTTAACATAATTTATTCCAGATCCGATCAGTTTAGAACAGAAAATTTGCAGTGAATCAAAGGTTTGGACTTAAAATGTTGGCGTGCACTAAGCATGGAAATAAATTCAGGATCAAAGACGTGTTCTCCTTATCAGCCCGTCCCTTGAGATGTATTGTTATTATTACTTTCTGTTACAACAGCGGAACTGTCCTAATTAAATAAAATGCTTTAGAAAAAAAAAACCATAATCTATATTGTGACACTATGAGAAAGAAAATGATGTAATAGATCTACTCTGTGTAACAGATAGTTAATATAACAAGCACAAACATTTCATTTTGCGTTTACTTCACAATTCGGAAGTTTTATGTGTCTTTGTACCCATAGAGGCTATGTGAAAAAAAAAAGCTTCTATGAATTTCAGACTTCTGCGTGATACTGTACAAGCTGCGTTCAATTTGGAGTTAATTCTCCTCTTCCATCATCTTAGAAAAACAAGCAATGTTTTATGTTTTTTTGTGTATTCCAGACCTCGATCACTGAAGTCATCAATCAGGATGATCTCTTTCAACAGGATGGCAGGTGTGGTCTCCAGCACGCTGTGGATTGTCCTCAGTAGAGTGGACCAGGCCTCATTGTAGAAGGCTATGATCACAGAAGTGGTAGGTAAATGTCGGTAGTCAAACTTCTTAGTCCGGCATCTGAGGTATGCGTGTGTTTACATGGGTGGGGGGGAAGACAGGGTTCAAAGCATTAATGTAAAGCATGTATTTACAAAAATATCAGCACTCTCAAAGATTCTTCCTTTCATTTTTAACAACTTTACTTGGAAGAAGAGTATGTCTAGCCTAAATCCAGATGGCAGTCATTAAAACTATAAAGAGTTGCAGAAATATGGATGGGGGTAAGCAACATACCACAGCAGTACTTTGGGAGAGACCACAGAAATGAGCGCAAACAGAGATGAAAAGAGTCAAAAAGATCAGAGGGAACTGGAATAAAACTAAGTGAAGATAAAAAAAAAAAAACAAAAACGTGAAATGATTTAATTTGAAGGATCAGAGAATGAGAACAAAATATAGGGATTTAGACAGAAAAGGGAAGTTGTGGTTTCTATTTTACAGATGTGATATGAAGCAAGTTTGATACACAAATGAAACCTAAAAGAAGATGGAGGATAATTTACTAACCAATAAGAATGATGCAAATAATAAGGTGAACAACAAACAACTGCCTAAACTGCTAAGGTGCTGACAGTAGTCGACAAATGTGAATAATAACCTTTGTTTCTGTTTGGGTCTCATCCAAATCCCCCTCCAGCTTCCAGACGAATATGTAGATATTTCCAATGTTTGTGCATCTAAGCTGTAAACATCCTGTTTAATATGAGTTGTCATTGAATTCTATGAAAAATTATGAAAAAAACATACATTTTTATGGGTATCTAATCAATCTATCAAATATTTAACTGGTAAAATATGTCTTAATGATAAACCTTATAAGGTAAATAACTTATATTTATTGGCTTTCAAAGCTTTCAAAAATCTTCCATAAGAAGCTTTTTGCAGAAAGTTATTAGAAGATTACAAGTTAGATTTTAAAGCATCATTTATTGACCTTTGCAAAATGCAGTCAGTTCTCAACAACTGGAGGATGCAGGAACAGTGAGATTAATATAAACTATATATTTCTTTTAAAAAAAGGAAAACATATAAGAAAAGGACTAATGGTGATGGCGGCATCATGCTGTGGAGTTAGTTTTCTCTCAGTTAAACTGGGAGGTGGATGAAATGATGAAACGTATGGAGGGAATTGAAGAGGGTCATAGTTGGAGGTGGTTGTTTACCAGATATGGACAAAGATTAACTAGTTTACGATGTGGCAAGATCATAGATTCATATCAAAGGAAACTAAATGCTAAAATTGAATGAAAGCGTGCTGCAATAAATATCATTTTAAGACATTTGTCATATTCCAGAAGGATTAGTTTTTCCAAAATCTTCACAGCATGAATCAAGTTTGAAACATAACAAACATTTTTACAAATATGCAACAAGGGCCTTAGTATAGCATTAAAAGGTCTGGCATTTTAACAGAGGTTTTATTCAAAGTTCCAAACACAACAATAGACAAGGTTGTTTTAACAGTTTAGGGAAAGTATTTCACTAAGTCCTAACAGGAAATAAGCCAACCTATAGTTGACACAAAAAGTTAAAAACGTAATGAAGATTTGGTTATTTGTCTTCAGTCATGCCCCAGTTATTTTACGAGTACTTTAGGAACTAAAGCTAAACCTGTACTCTGGTTCACTGCTGCATTGTTCTTTCAACGGATCAGGTATACAAATATATTTTAAAACTCTGACATGGGGGGGAAAAAAAGTACACCTGCCAACCGCTTACTCTGCAATTTGACAACATGTGAGTCGTTCTTTGTTTCCACAGAGACTGTTTCTCCAAGAACTACTGCTTGCATTTGATAAGGATATCTCTTGTGTCAGCACTGAGCCAGGCCATAAATTGAACCTCCCACATACGTTCCTCTAACTGACAAAGAGATCAAAGTATCTTTTTAGTCCATTTTTCAATTATGCAGGTAACGCAGTAGCAGAATGGTTGATTTCTGTTGCACATGGGACCAACGGAGATTTGGGAAAGTTAGATCCAAGTATATCAGGAAGTTTAGCACTCATTCCATCTACATCTAGGTTTTAATAAGTAAAAGAAGCCAGTGAAGCATAAAGCCCAGGCGGAAGGGGAAACTACTTATATGAGACGTGGGACTCTTCAAAAAACCTTTGCAACGTCTCAGCATTGTTTGAAATTATCAATGGGAGATGGATGTCAGGGAAAGGTGGATTTGGGCCAAAACACAAGCAAACTTTGCCACAGGTTCTTTTTCAGACTCCCCTTCTGGCCTCGTGCACCAAGAACATTTAAACTAAATACAGAGTTGCACCAATTGGAGCTCCTGCAACGGTTTTTCTTAGCTTTGATCTGTTAATTTTTATTAGTTTTTAATTTTAGTAGTTTTATTTAAAAAACAACAACAAAAAAATTTCATTTAAAATGATACAAAAAAAAATAATAGCATTTTTAGATTCTAGCTTCCTGCCAGGAATTAATGGCCATTGGTCATTAATTATTCATAAGTAGAGGAGACAAAAGTCCCTATGGAGGGTTTCTTATTATCTTGAATAAAAAACAAAATGATTACATAGTGATTGTTTAAAGCTTTGGCTGCTTGTATTGGTGACTATTTTCCAGAAAGAATTTCTGAGATACAGCTCAAAAGCACAAAAGCTTTTTATTCAACCTTCCTGTTATTTGATCAAACTCTTGCATTCTCTTGATCTTCACTCACAATCTCAATAAACTTTTTTTTTCCTTACATCTGAGGATTTAACAAAAGAGGAAGATTTTCTTTAAGAATGAAAACCTTTGAATTGGATGATATTTTATTGCTAACTTGGGAATCTCTCCTTTTTTCTGTCTGCCGTCCATTAATAAACCACCATCATCACGTATGTTTTTCCTGCTGTAAAGGAAACACAAAGCTCAACCCTTGTTAACAACTCTGAGTCTATAATAGTAAAAAGATGCTTTGAGTCTCATATAACCTTCATGGTCAACTTTAACTTGATGTGGTCCCATTTTTCTCTCATCATCAGCCTATTGGGAACATTTCAAATAGAGATTTGGGTATTTTTAAACCTACTCACTCATTCATTCTGTGATCCTGAATGTGCCGATGGAGGGAGATCTTATCACTGACATAAATATTGATGGCGTAGCGCTCCACAGTCTCCTCCTCCTGTTTTTTTTCTTCGGGACTGAGGTTGAGGTGAGTGGCCCGACCCCACTCCCCTGGTGCATTGTTATCAGGCGGTGGCTTAATATAGAGCGGCCTGGCCAGCTCCCCGTCAATGCCACTCTCCTCGATATCCAGCTGCCGGGCCTGGAGATCGCGCTCCTCCTCATCTTCGTCTGTAGAGGAAGACGAGGGAAAAGAGGCTCGTTCCAACAGTAGATACCCCAGCCACAGCAGCCACAGCAAGAGGCCTGCCTTGGCCAAAGCGGCAAGCTTTCGGGAGCAGCGCCCCCTCATGACGACTAGCACCACGACGGGCTGAGCTTTTAGAGTGTCCGTCAGGACACAAGCATCTGATGGAAAGAAAAAAATACAAATAAGGTTAACAGGAAATCTTATTACACTTGTATTACTTTTGACAGAGGAGCAAAAAATAAATAAATAAACAAGAAAAAAACCTAAATATTCACTCCAGAAAGATAATGTCTACTAATTTCACTCAAGCCCTGGAGGCACAGCTCAAATCAAGCCGACCAGCAGTAATCAACATCGACATCATAAAGGAAATCGCACGCTGGAGGCAGGATTAGAGTGCTTATTAAACAGAAACTGCACAGATGGAAGAGGCTGAATGATGTTAGGGACTACTGCGATGCACCGAACAAATCGAGTGTGCGATACACCCCAGTGAGAAATACTGTTCACTAGCCAGATGAACTTCATTACACTGATGCGGTGTGAACCACAGGACCTCACAACGAGGCTCCAAAACATAAAAAATAAATGGAAGAAAGCAGTTCACTGTGATGTATCACGTAAGGTTTCTAATCATCCTATTCGCACTTTCCCCAACAGGGATCATTAGGTGGCTCTTGTTGCAGTTGATGCCAGCATCCGTACTAATAGCACTCCACAGGCTTTAGGTTGTTTGGGGAAAAAGCTCATATCTTTCTATTTAAAAGTGTCCTTTAATATGAGAACATTTAGTAAAGATGTATAAAAAGACCTTAAGTAAAACTAAGCTTATTGTCTATTTCAGTAAAGTCATCCTGCAGAAAGATTTAGAAAATTAAAGCAGATTCTTTTTTGCAAAACATTAATCGTTTCCACTAAAGCGGAAGATATATTTTTCAAACCTTGCTTGGTGCATCACAAGAGACTCGTCTGGAGGATTTGTGGCTAAAAATCTCAACCTTATTCTCACCTAACAACAAAAAAACATCACTCTAGTTAAATAGTCCCTATAGTTTTTGTTCTTGCTCCCATTGGCACAGAATGTACAGCTCCAAGTTGTTTTAAACTTTTGAGATTATTGCTTGAACTGTATACATGTAAAAAAATAATCCTATGTCTATTTTCATGCTACCTATAACTGATTTAGGCAGATTAACTTTTTTTTCTAAGTTGAATAGCATTTTTTCTTGTCTTTCAAATTTCAAACAAGTAGTTTGAGACTCTAAAACATCTTGGAAAATAAGGTAGAAATTTAATTCAATTTAATTCAGTTTATTTTATATAGCGCCAAATCACAACATATGTCATCTCAAGGCACTTCACAAAGACAATTCATTCAAATCGCACAGTCAGATTAGTTAATAGTAATCTGAGGAAAACCAGCTGCTTGACAGCAATCCCTCACACTAAGCATGCATGTAGCAACAGTGGAGAGGAAAAACTCCCTTTTAACATGAAGAAACCTCCAGCAGAACCAGGCTCAGTGTGAGCGGCCATCTGCTGAGGCCGACTGGGGTTTAAGGAGACAGAAGCAGACAGACCGAAAGAAGCAGAAATACAAAAGGTAACTGTCATCCAGCTCCACAAATTTAAAATCTCAAGTTACACTTGCTGTAAGGCAAGTACTGAGAAATTAGTTTCTTTAAACTAAGAAGTATTCAAGTAGAAGTTGGGTTTTTTTTTTCCTGTTTGTTTTACTTTGAGATTATGCTGCTACTACAAAGTAGTTATTTATCTTAAGGCTTTGTATTAATGTTAAACACAAGGTCCATACCAAAGATCCATTTTTATTTTAACCTTTAAGACTTCTTTATTGACAACAAGAATATCAAGGATGAAAGACTGCACTTCCAGCCTCTGCAACTCTCTTTCCAAATGAAACACAATCCCTCTGATCCCAGACTTAATGCAATTGAAGAGTCATGCCTGAGTTAAACATTTGTTTGAATTTTGATTTTTGTTTTAAAATGAACCTCATGCTGGGTTCTTCTTTCACACAGTCATGAATAAAGACAGAAAAAAGACAAATCTTCTTTTGCGAATTATACAACGGAGTTTGCTCTACTATGTGAACAATAACACAAGTAATTAAAGAGTAAAAGAAGCCTATCTTAAAATTGGACCACTGAGTAGGTTGACACTAAACTGAAAGTAATCCTATAATTGTGTCGCATTAATATTAAAGTAGGATGACATTTACAAACCACCAGTAGACAGGTGACTTGGTGGCAGTCCTGATGCATCCACTGCAAAACCCAAGAGGGCTTTCCTTTTTCACTCAGACGAGCGCAGGATTTTCCTACCTCTTCAAAAAGGCTAATCTAATTATTAGAATGGTTTGTTTTGTTGGAGTTTTATATTAAAAGCTGTAAACAGATTTGAAAAAGCCTAAGGCTGCTGTGAGAGACGACTGAACCATGATACAAACGACGCTTAATTTACTCTGACTCCTTTAAGGCAGCAGCAAAGCCCTTTCACTCCAGTCTGGACTCTGGCCAGCGGACTCTGGACTCCTGAGGTTTCAAAATGGAGACGCCTGCAAACAAAACCCCCTTTTATTGGCCGTCCATCACACCTTCCACCCTCTCTTTGAATCCGATAGCCACACCGGGGAGCTTTCTGGAAGAGAGCAGTGGGATGCAGCTTTAATCCTGACCCACTTTTTTTTTCTTCCTTTTAATTAAGTGCAAATGTCAGAAAACCAAAAGACATGTGTTAACATTTGCACTCGCTTCCTGTGACAGAACAAACCGAAGGCCTCGATTTTGGATTTCAGGACACAACATTAGGTCTCTACCCCCCATGTACACAAACAAATAAACATCTGCTTTTACTGGTTAACCTGGATGGAAAACTATGTGTGACGTCAAGCGTGCACGGCTACTTTATTCTTCATCAGTGAGGGAGAGAGCAACAAAACAGGGCGTCATATCCTCAAAGAAAAGCACCAGTGGAACAGGTTGCACCAGCAGCAGCTGACAGGAAGGCGTGTGTATTTCACTTTGACTGACACTTTTTTTTAAAAGATTTGAGAGTAATAGATCCCTGGATCTGAGCTGAATGTTTTTTAAAAAAAAAAACTAAAGCAAATGAATATTTAAAGGAATTCATTTTCTAATAAAAGTTATATCATATATGCTTAATTAAGTGACTATATCCTCAACGAGATTAAGATAAACAATGTATAAAGTGATATATTCTTTAATTAATGGCAAATACTCGATCTTCTTACCTATGGGCTCAGTGCTCCAGTTCAGCACCCCTATCTAATAATCAAATCTACCTCCTACTGTTGATACGTTGCATTAGATAAAGAGAAATATTGTGCTGCTGGTGGAAAAAGAGGAAGAGACCGACTGAGCGATGAGAGATCATCCCAGCTGCGGTCCCAACAATCAGCTCAGCAACAGGTCCGGAGATCCGTCAGACCAAATCACTGTTACTATTAGTCTCAGAGTTGGATACAGAAAAGGGTTGGTATTGTTAAAAGTTGGTATTTCAAGACTATTTTTAATCATTTATTAATTTTTTGGTAACGACAACCATCGCTTCAAATACCTACATCGGCAGCAGCAATGATGCGGAAGCGTAAAGTTGCTTTCCGCTGCATTCCGCTGCAATTTCCAGCAAGAGTAAACTTATTTTCTTACACCGTTTAACTGTAAAAACTTTGTAGATAAAACATAAAAGAAAAAAACGGGTTTAAAGTCCTTAACAGGAAATCCTGTAGCTTGGTTGTATCATACCGAAGGTGACAGAAGAACAATAAAAAAAAGTTGTTTCTGTGAAAAGAAAAGAAGGGCTCGGCTTACCTTCTCAGAAAGGTAACATGTCTCAGAGCTTCCTCGGAGTCGCTGGGGCCGAGTTTTCAGTCAGCCTGCCTGCGGTCGTCTTCCAGCTAAACCACTGACGTGCAGATGTCAGCATTCCCCACATCCTCTCCTCCGAACTGGGCTCCGGGCTTCTTCCCGCTGACCTGCGGCGAGAGGCTAGAGGAATCCGAGCGGGCTCCGGTTTGGTCTTTCAAAATAAAATGGCATTTGGTGAGGCATTAACTTTGAACTGTTCAAGGATCTTAAGCGTATCAAATACGTGCTTATAAAAGTGCAGTACCCATGTTGAAATGTTTTTTTTTTTTCATCTAAAAGTTTTAGTCTTTTTTTCCACATATGTGAAATTTCACTGCTTATTACAAGTGAGAAACGTTTTCTTATGGACATGGCCATTCAATATGGGGGGCAAAAAGTGGCCAGTGCCCCTATGGTCCTGGTCCCTGTTATGGACCCCTGCACCAAAGAAACAATCAGTGTTGGGCAAGTTACTACCATCTATTGTATATTTCATATTACAAGTTAACTTTGCTGGAAAGTAAGTTTATTTACAACGTTACCATCTGTGTCAAGTAATAAGTTAGTGAATACATTTTAAATACTTTTGACAAAAAATAAACCGATAACAAAAAAATGTCTCAAGCTCTCTTTCTATGCCTCATTTATTAGCTTCTGAGTAACATGCAGGTACACAAGGTTTAACAAAGAAAGTCGCATTTCATGAAATGAAGTATGACAGTAGTTCATACTATTTCAAAATTAACTTTACCATTAATATTAATTAGTATGAGTATAGCCAGTTTGAACATGTTGCCATGGTTGTTGCCATTTTGCCATCTTCTTCTTTTGTTGCTTTAAAACCATCTGCTTCTGATATGAAAAAAAAACAGTCGCCTTCTCCTATATTTAAACAGTTGGCGATGTGCTGTTTTTTCGAAACCGATAGCTTGAATTGTAACCCGTCAACCTCCTTGGGAACTGTAATAACATTACCAAATTTTAGTCTGTAATGCATTATATTAGCACATTACTGGCTAAATATATTATATATTACAGTGTTACAATAATTTGTTACTTTTGAAACGCCTTTTTCCCGACTTTGTACATAACACAATATAAATTCATGATAGATAAATTATGATATGTGCTAAAACAAAAGCCACAACTGATTCCTTATTAATCTTTACATTTTTAATTTAATGATTGTTAGAGATTTTTTTTTGGTATTATCATTTTGATATTCAGTCTAATGCTAATAAGTTTATTATTTTAGGTCATATTAATCAGTAAAGTGTTAAACTGACCCGGAGGTCAGATTAGTCTGTTCATTTCTCCTGTGACTGTGTATTCCCCACTCTCTGCTGTATTCCTTATCTGTGTTTCTCTGAAAATATAAGGCGTGCTGAAGCAAGAGAAGTTTGGAACACTCTGTGAGCGGCTTGGAGGAGCAGTTTGCTGGGTCTTCCCGTTTTGCAAAAGTATTCGTCATAAAATTCATACACGTTGTCTGTGGTTCTTTTATTGAAGGTTCGTGGAAAGAAAATATCCTTCACTGATAATTTAAAGTTTTAGTTGTTGGAATTATAACTTTAGTCATATTGCGATTGGATCCCAGTTTTTGTCTGCTAGATCTGAGGTTTCCAGAGCTGCAAGTGGCTCTTTGACTCACCTATTAATTCAAATGATGAATTTTTGTTATTATTTTTTATTTCTATTAACCACTGCTATGAAAATACACTGGCCCCACCATGGCCATAGAACCACCCCTGGTTACAAAGAAATAAGATGATTAAAAAATGTGCAAGTACTTGGTTGCATAAGTAATAACAGTGGACAAACTGTTCGTTTCAGCTCGGGGGTCACCACAGCCAGCCATAACAACTTGCACACAACTTTGCAGATTACACCAAATGTCTTTCCTGACGCAAGCAGGATTCAAACCAGGGTTAATATATGAAGACGAAACACAAGATTTCTATCTGAAAATCCTCACGCTTCTAATTCGAACATATAAATGCTAATGACTATCATTACATAAGATGTATCTGTTGAAAGCTCCTGCAATTCTGTGTTACATCTTGAAATCCTCTCTGACCAGTTTTTTCCTGCTTTTGAAGTTTCTGTTTTGTAGGAATGGTCGGTTTTTGGCGTATTAATTTCATTGCATGATTTTCTCCAGCTGTCAGTGACTGTTTTTAATTTACTGCTGTATTGTATGAGTGGCTTTTTTGTATTGGTCTCCCAACTGATACCTTTGTTTATGAAGTCTTTTTAATAATATAGCCTGAGGTAGCTGTAATAGATACAAAGCAGTATGTGACAATAAAATTCCCAACTGGAAAGATTAAGTTAAATCAAGTTAATCCCATTCACTGTAAAATGAGGGTAGGTGTAAACACCAGACAAGGAACTGGTGAAGCCAAATAAAAAGATTAACTGAAACATCTCTAAATATTTAGCAGACAGAGAAAAGAAAGAGAAAGTCAGCTGAACACTTGTTTCAAACCACTTTAAAATTAGTCCTTTTGAAAATGCAATTAGATAGACAACTATTTGTATGTATCACTGAAAGGTGATCCTTTTGCAAACATTTTAGTTTTATTTTTTATAAGCAAGGAATCCCCTTAGCAAGCTCTCTCAAAGATACTTTCAATTGTAACTGATTAATCCGGTCTTTCAGTTTCCTTTTTGATCCTGCATTAACTGATTGTTCATCATCTTGCATTTTTTAGCAGCTGTTTTATTTATAATGTATTACTATTTGATTATATTTTTCCACATTCCTCTTTTTTTGGTGCAATTAGCCTAAATTCTGTTCTTGTGGGGCCCATTTTGATCATAATTTCTGTGTTGTCCATCCATCCATCTTCTCCCGCTTCATCCGTCAGGGTCATGAATGGGATGGTGCCTATCTCCAGCAGACTATGGGCATAAGGCGGGGTACACCCAGGACAGGACGCCAGTCTGTCACGGGGCAACACATAGACACACAAGGACAAACAACCATGTACACACACACTCACACCTAGGGACAATAGAGGGATGCCAATTAACCTAACAGTTATGTTTTTGGACTGTGGGAGGAAGCTGAGTAGCCGGAGAGAACCCACGCATGCACGGGGAGAACATGCAAACTCCATACAGAAAGGCCACAGGCCGGGATCAAACCCAGAACCTTCTTGATGCAAGGCAACAGCGCTACCCACTGTTTCACCGTACAGCCGTGCTGTATATTAAACAAGTTTATTTAAAGTAGTTTTGTATTGGTCATTTTGGATCATTTTTATCTCTTGAGTTCTTTGATGCAGTTTTCCATCCTATTTTGGTCTCACTTTACTATTCTTGTGTTCTTTTGCATTGTGTCTTTTTTATATTAAGTTTTGAGCCTCGTTTAAATACATAAGAAAATCATAAAAAAATGAATGTATAAATAAATTACTGCTCATGTTGAGCTTTTTATAGAAACTCCTTCTTGACATTGTCTTTCTTTGTCTTTAATCGCAAAGTATTAAAATACCCTCTTGTTACCTCACTTCCTTTGCTGCCAGCTTCACTCGTGTTAACTTGACTGAAGGGGAATCACAGCCTATTAGCTGTTGCCTTTGGGTATAATTACAACTTCAAAGATGTTTCTGTATTCTTTCAGACAGTCAAGTTATTTATCTGCATTGAGCAGCAGAAGGTTTAGAATTGTTCTGATGCTTTGGAGATAAAAATGAACAAGCTTCAGCAGGTTTTAACTGAACAGAAAGCTCCAATATTTAAAAAAGCAAATGAACCGCAACTGATGAAAAAGATAGGATTAGTCTCCGCTGCAGCTGTGTAGACATTTTGGGATTTCTTTCTCACAGTGTGGCTCTAAAAAGTAGGCTCAACCAATGAAATTTGGAAATATTTATTAAACTCTTAGAAACTCAGAAGTCTGAGAGATGAGTATAAGTAAGGGTTCCTTGTCAAACGATCATTTTGTTTGTGTAATGTCTTAATAAAGTCATTGCAAGGAAATAACCCACTTCAGGCCAAAAATAAAATAATAAAAATCATTGAGGAATAATAACGCACAAGGCATTACCATCAGTAATTTCTGAACTATTCAACATTGGTACTCTCATTAAATAAAAACATCATCAACAGAGTAATTCCAGTTGTATAATTCTGTAAATGTCAATGAACATTATGGCTAACAGCTAATGAAAACCTCGAATTAGATTTGAACCAAAGATTGAGGAGAAAAATTATAGATTTCAATGTTCTGTCAGAGCTTAAGTAATCATGAGGAAGATAGTTGACAGGGTAGTTAACACCCTCAGCAAGAGAAGTAATAGCAATCAAAGCACATAATCCTGAAGAAGCTGGCTGTTCACAGACTGCTGATCAATGCATATGGGGGAAAATGGGCATAGAAAAGAGAAATGAAGAGGATTGTGAAGCAGAGTCGATTTAAGAGTTTGATGGAGATTGAAAAGGAATAGACGGAAGGTGGGATCAGAGCTCCAACAACAACCACTCATAGATGTATCAAGACATGGGCTACATCTAACTGTCACATTCCTTGTCAAAATCACCTCTTGGACTAAATGCGTTGACAGAAATTTCTTACCAAGAGTAAAGAGACAGAAATGACTGCAATTTTGCTCAGTGAAAGAGCTACTTGTAGGTCAAACTATTTTTTATTTTATGTAGAAATCAAAGTTCCAGAGTCAGGAGAAAGAGTACAGAGGAAGAGACACAGAGCTTCTTGAGGTCTTGTGTGAGATTTCCAATGCCACTGATGATTTAGAGGGCCATTTCATCTGCTAGTGTCTCTCCACTATGTTTTATAAAGTCCAAACTTCAGGCAGCCAGGAAATATCACAGTACTTCCTGCTTATTTCATCATTCAGCAGGATTTGCCACCTTGGCTTCACTGTAGCACAGTCCTCACCTCCAATCAATTTGCAGGAGGAATTTTCTGGGTTTGAAACCCACTGTTATTGTATGGCCTCTGCATCTTCCAAAAACATGCCTGTTAAGTTAATTGGTCTCTCAACAAAACAGACTACTGCTTTGTTGTTTGCTAAGACTATATTGTTTGTTTGTTTTTTGGTCCACTGTAAATTAAAAAGCATACACAACTGTGCACAAACAGCAATTCTCTGTATATGTTTGCATATATATATGTATTGTAGACTTAGTTTGTTTTCCCATACTCCCAAGCTCCTGCTCAGGCTGGACCGTGCTTGTAGATGGCATGCCATGTGTCAGTGAAGCGTGTTGTTAGGCAAACACCTGCGTTGCTTGGTTCCCTGCCAATATCTTTTATTTCTTCAACTCTTTTATTTTCCTTTCCTACTCCTTCTTAGCCTTTCCCAGCTTTGATTATTCTCTTTGGTTATGTAGTTACATTTACTAGAGAGGGATCTTTAGATTTACCTACAATGTGTGGTTTGACTTTATACCACTGCAAAAGTTATTTCTTATTCAGCCCTTGTAATTTTTAAAAGTTTTTTTTAGATCTTTTGGATATTATAACATGTCATAATGTGTATAAACAGGTTATCGTGTTTTATCATGACTCCAAGCAGCTTCTCACTGGAACATTTTACAGCAAATCCCCAGATCTCAACTTGAGCCCTTTTTGAAAAACAGCAACAGTGTTTGATCTTGTGCCATCAAGGCTTAGAGACCAGATGGAACTGTTCAAGTAAAGAGCGCCATCTAGTGAACATAAAGCTAGTCAAAGTGTAAGTACATATAAGTAATGAATTATCAAATTTATTGAAATGAGTCAAGCTGATTAGAGAAGTCGGTAAATGACCACCTTAAACAGCCTGGTGGTTTTATTTCCCCTGGGGACAATCTCAAAACCAATCTGGCAAACAGACACCAGTCACCACCATGAATAACTGCTAATGTGACTGTCTGAAAGTAATAAATTTGGAATAAAACACTTCAGGGCTCTTTTCTTGTTCAGATCCCAAATTTATTTAACTAAGTCAATTAACCTTCTATGATTAGAAGCTGTAATCCATGCTGGGTCTATTGAGTGCAGACATGTGCTGAATAACAGTAAATCAAGCAATGTTTGTGGACTTAAGCTGTCCTCTGTGCCTGATGTTAAGTTATTCTCCTTATGCATAAACAGAGGGGGATGGGTCACCTTGATGAGACAGGCTCCTTTACTATAAATACACATGGGTTCTGGCTCTATCCCTCCCTTAATGTAGCTGAAGACACAATAACCCCACAACTGGTAAAGATTTCAGGTCTTTCTATGACCTACAGCCATAGGCATCGAGTGAAGCTGGTTGCTCAAGTTCATTAGGGTCAGTTTAGTTCAGCACCAAGTCCTGTTGGAACCTGAAATCTCCATCTCCATAGAGCAGGTCAGCAGCAGGAAGCATGAAGTGCACGAAAAGTGTCTCACCTGGGCTAAGGAAGAAAAGAGCTGGACTGCTGCTGAGTGGTCCAAAGTCATGTTTTCTGACA
>JAUZNJ010119538.1:0-19259 GCA_034780135.1 Jordanella pulchra | reverse complement strand
ATGTACTGGGTTAGGCAGGGAAATCTATTGGCACACCAGCCCCACCAAGAATTTTTCTCACCAGCCGCCACTGCTCCTATCCTGTCCTCACGCTCCTAAATCTCTTATCTCTCTCTCTCCTAAACTTTCCAAACACCAATCTAACTGTCTCAAACTAAATAACCACTATCCAAACTCTGATATCCAAACTATCCAAACTCTATCCACTCTCTCAACTGACCGCAACTCGCCTACAACAACCCACATTTTGAACGGAGTCTGTGAGGTTTATAAAGCTGTCAAACCCCACGCCAAAAGCTGAACCACTTCCCGAAGCGGTCACGTGGTACAGCCCGGCAGCGAGGCTTCGGACGTCATCGTTTTCGGCTCGAAGCCTCGGCCCATCTCGTAACATCACTACTAAAATTAGTACATCTTTCCAATTCGAAAGGGAAAGGCAATGCAAATGATTTCTGACTTCATTTTAATGTTACTGTTGTTTGCTAGGTGTGTTGACTATTTTTAATCGGGTTTTTAGGTTTTTTAAGCAATGTATTACTCTAAGTGTAAAATTAGCGACTTACTCTGCTGTTACATCTTAGGCAAGGTCGTGCTGTAGGCTTTTAGCGTCACTGCTAGCTTCATGGTCAAGGCTCTCATCTCTCACTGTTGATCATGTGACACACTTTTAATCAAGTGCACGTGCCACACTCCAAATTTCTATCTAAAAAATGCATGCACATACTATTATGCGCGGATTGATACCAACACATAGCAACTCTAGATAAAAGGACTTTAGGCTGAGATCAAATTTTAAATTCAGATTTTGACACTTTTCCTACTACAGTTTCTTTAAGAAATTTTGAAAGTGAAAAGTTTTAACTGCACTTAAAAGAAAATCAGTCAAGACTCAGTCGCTCTGTGAGAAACGTGGTAAGATTTCAATTTATATAAGAAAAACAGTATATTTTGTTCCTAATATTTTTAAACAACTTTCCGACAGTTTTCCTCTGTGCAGTCAAGCTCTGCTATTATGAACGGCATCAGAAGAGAATAACAAGCAAACCAGCATCCAGAGGACGACGGGAAAATCTTGGAGGGATATTTTCTTTGGTATGTTTTACCATTTTAGCCTCTTGGTTGTTCATGGCTTTTCATCTTTCAGAAGGTATTGTAGTTTTATTTGTAAAAATGCATTTCATGTATTTTAGCCACTGTAATTCAGTTTTATGGTTTGTTCAGACAAGCATTCTGGCTGTTAGAGCTTCTGGTTTACATGCAAAGTCTATGGTGGATGGCATTGAGCATCGCTGACGCACGTCTGGGCATCAGGAGCATCCTGGTTTTCCAGCATTGGGGCATCCCAGTATTCAAAACTGGAGTTCAGAAATCTGGACCATTACAGCTTAAAGCAGCGCATCAACCAATCGGAAAAGCTACTTCAGGAATTTTTAGGGAGACACTTGCATGCAAGGCTTTGCGTCTAAATCAAATAATTGCATAATGACTCGGCCTTTAGCAGAACTATTGAATGAAGCTTTAAGTACTTCAGACTGTTATTAGGACTATTATTAATTAGGGATGTCCTGATATAACTTCTTGCCTTCCTATAAGACACAGATGTTCCAGCTTTGTGTTTTGGCTAAACCGATATTGAACCAATACAATATCGGCACAGATCATACATATTGAAAGTATGTATGTCTTAAAGTATGATCAGGAGTGTACTTTTAATTAAAAGTTGGCCCCTATAAGCAAAATGTGTTTTGATCACATCAGCTGTTGTATGCAGGACATGAACGTTGCTGGATAGAAATACTGGAGTTCAGTGCTTCTATCGGTGGACTAATGTTGGAGATTTCAGATGCTGCCTGATATTGGACCAATGTCAACGATAATCTATAAAAAGCTAATAATCACAGGTTCCCTGTCTTACTTGTAATATCTAGTTAAACATTTTGACTTTTTTTTTTGACATTTTGAAGGGAAGCGGTGTTGTTTTATAACGTCATTTGATATCAAAAAATGATTATAACCAGAACGGTCAGAAATGTTCCAATGCTCAAGTTCAGAATGCCATAAGATCATTTAACCTGAAGTCCCACATAAATAAAATACCTAGATGCGTGAAACAGAAAAAAACAAATATTTTAAATAAAAATGAAATGGAACTGAGATTAAATGTGTAAAATCTTGTAATGAAAACATCAAAGCTAAAATTTAAAACCTAAAATACAGTTTTGATCAATGTTCAAATGAAAGGATTTCTTTTCAATTTATTTCCAGATGCAGTTTGAGCTGATCTAATTGTTCCTGCCCGTAAACAAACATAAAATATAGATATAATAACAGGAACTACATCTTTTTAGTAACTTATTTGAGTTGTAATCTTAAAATCCACAGAGAAATTAGACTCAGATGACCTGTTTCACAGCTCAGAATTATTGCGTTTTGGTTTATTTCGGGGTCTTTCCCGCCACTTTGTGAATAGATTTAAGACCTGGTAGCTTAACTCTTGAAGAAACTATTTTTAAAGTAATTTAAACATGTTTTGTTTGTCTTTGTACATTTTCTAGATGCACTGCATTGATGTCCTTTGTTCCTTCTGCAGGGTGGATCCTTGCAGTCCACAGTGGAAGCCCAGTGGGCAGCTGTTTGACTTCTCCAGCAGAACTTGTATCTTGGATGCTTTGTGCATTGAAACCCATCTTTCTGTCTGAGGACTTCCTTCAACTCAGGCCAGACTCTGTGACTTTAGTTCTCTTGATCAGAAACAGGCAAGTGACCATTTTCCATCTTTATTTGTTCCACCAATACAAGCCATGCATCTATATGGACGCATCATCGTCAGCATTTATGCAGATTTGTGGGCATGTAGACAATTAATATGATCTGAAACTTTTCTTCCACATGTATTCTTTTGTAATTTTAGCATTAAAGTACCGGCAGCTGTGGTTGCCGGGAACTTACCGTAAAATTGAAGTTGTTGTTGGGATATTTTACAGGCACATTTTTGATCTATTAAGTAACTAAGACTGGAGATAGAAGTTAATTAATAGGTCATTAAAAATCAAAGGTTAAATCAACTTATGATCAGTAGTTTTAGATTACAGGTTACTCACCAAATCCTGTAGTCTTCTCCTTGGAATGGTATGCTGAAATCCAGCTGTTAAAGAAAATCATCTCTGTAAACTTCAACCGTTAACTAAAAAGGATGGATCTGACCCGAGTGATCAAGGGTTTGCCCCACAAAACCACAGACTGTTAAATCATTTGTACCTGTAGTTACCAACAATCCAATTATAGTGGATTTAGTATCTACTTAACACTACACACTAATGAGAATAAGGCACAATATAAATGGGATTTAATAAATGAAAGAAACAGCAAGAAGAGAAAAAAGAATTTAAGAGTCCATTCAAAAGCCTCTCAGGACTGTCCCAGTTATTATAGTTTTACTAAGGCGCAAGGTGATGTCTTCAAAATAGCAGGTACATGTGAATAAAAATGAATTTAATTTCTTAAATGTAGTAAATAGTGTAATTTCAGACCATGTACAGTGGGAAATTTATAATAATTCACAAATTCATCAACCGTGGCACTGACATGATTACTCAGACAAACCTTTGAAACTTAACCAGAGGGGAGCAAAAGAAAGGGGTAGGAAGGGGGGTATCGGAACCAAACCAACGACCACGTGACACAAGACAAGATGGCCGTAGACCGGGTGGCAGACGACGGTATGCATGTTGTAACCCTCACAAGATGGCGGCTAACCACGTGATGGAAGACGTCAATACGTATGGGACGGAGGAGGGGCTTTGAACCAGGGACAATAGCAATAAAAATTCTTTTAAAAAAACTGTAAAGGGGAAGCGCAGGATGTTTAATGTTGACGCTTTTAACCTTTAACACAGCGAAAGGAAAGGTCGAGCATGCATAGCCATTCACACACAATCAACAACCAGCACTTGTTTAGAATGAAAATATGGAAGCAATCAATCATAAACCAGCTTTTTATTAAACGTGTACAAACAATCCTGGCTGATTTAAACTACCGTCCATCCAAGTGTAAGGACCCTTTTGTCTTCAAGCAACAGGTTAGAGGACCAAAGAAAAAGAAGGATTTTACTTTGAGTTGATCCTTCGTCCAGGTTTCTCCAGGAAGATGATGGAACAGTCTCACTCTCTCTGGTCTGGCAACCACACCTGCTGGTATTTTACCGAACATTTGACATCATTTTTTTTTTACATTGTAGAACTAGATTTATTTCTTCTTACTGTTTTTGAATCTAAATTAGAGGAAAAGAAGTTTTATGTAGAAAAAAAAAATACCCCAAGAACAACGATCGGTTTGTGGTTTATTGTCTAACTTCCAGGTTTTCTCAACAGCCTTTTATTTATTAAAGATCTCATGAGCAAAACTACTGTAATGTCTACGTAAATATGTTGCGCTGCAATAATAAGAAATTGAAATTAAAATATTTGATTGTTCTAAAAAAAAAAAAAAAAATCATTTAACTTAAACATCAGAGGGTTATGATAACTGTCCCTTTAAACCAGGGAATCCAGTCTTTAAGGCCTGGATTCTGCTCCTTTAAGATGAGTCTCAACTTTACTATTGATTTAAATAATTGGGTCCTTTGCAGGAGTCACGAGAACTTGACTTTAACGAGGTAATTAAGCCATGCATTTTATTGGCCCCTTGAGGTTTTGATATTAACACAAAGATAGGTGGGCTGGGAGGAGAACCTCAAGTCAGAGTAACACTACTTAAACATTTGTTTTTTTTTATTCAATGAAAAATAGAAAGTATCCATCCCAGAAAATACTCTAGTAAAATGGCTACTCGGGTACTAAATAACTATTGGGATAAGAAAAAGACTGTTATATGCAAATATTGGTACTTTAAATGACATGATTAAGGAATGAAGAAAATAAAGGTAGAAATGCCAATTTTCCAAATTCTTTTTTGGGACAAAATTACAAAATTAATCTCTACAGGATAAATCCTCTACAGGATTTATAAAAAAATAACAAATGTGGGATGCTTATGAGGGCCAGATGCGGCTCTGCGTTTCTTTTGTGACTCACTCTTACAGTGCAGCTGTAACAAATTAGAAAATAACTTAAAATAAATAACTCTGAAAATCTCCTGTCCCAGACAGTTTTTTTTAAATGTAGCTTCCATCATCGTCATCATCAAGGATAAAAACTTCCAGAAACAATATCTATTGTTGACTGTTTGCACCTGAATAAAAAATAAAAATCCCAAAATAGCTGGAGTTCCACATGATGGGTTGAGCGATACTTCACAAAAATATTGCTTAAGCAAAAACTAAAGTAGAAATATTCCTAAAAGTTTTTTACTTCTTAATAGATTGGAGGCAGATCTCTTTATTCATCAGCAACTCAAGCTCACTGCTTCCTTCTACGACTATCAGAATAAAACCTTGAGACCATCATAAGTTTGAGTCCTTGGGGAAACTTTCCAAATTAAATCTGTTCAGACAATGATGGAGCATTACAGGAATATGCAGCTGCCCCCCTCTGTCCCTGATTTAAAGGGATTAAAGGTGAAAAACAACCCTAAAAACACAGCCTTTGTATTTGTGAAGATGTTGGCTGAGGGAACAATTAATATTTGTACAGATTTAACAGTAAGATTTTATTTGGCAATAAATTAAAGGATGTAACATTTGATTAATTGAGTTGTAAAATCAGACACTCATAGAAACCACACAGCTGCACCCCCCTGGATCAGTTCAAGATTTTTATTTTGACAGCGTTTCAGAATATAATACAGGTAAACAATGTGTTTGTTTTCTTTTTTTTTGCAAAAGTTAATATATTCATAGTGTTGCCTTTTAATAAAAATAGTTGCTCACTTACAGTCTCTGTGACCATCAATAGTTACACTTCTTTTACATAGAGATATTTGATCAGGGCCTACACACTGCTAAAACACCACAGTGATACAGAGCTGCTCGGGTGCTGTGGTTTAATGTCGGGGGACACGCGACAAAACATCCTTGGACATCTGCTCACAGTTTGGATCGATGGGGAGAGAAAGCAGCGACTGGTACAAAAGTTTCAGCTTCTGTGTCAAACTGGATTTCATGAGAAACATTCCTGCACAAGGATCAGACTGAAGCGATTAAATGATGTTTGTGTCCCCCCCCCCCCACCATGTGCTGGGTGTTGTTTTACAATCAGTCAGCTCAGTTCTGGTGTAATTACAGATTATAGTGGCAAACATTATGAATCCCCGTCTCCCTTTGCTCTTTTAAAAAGCTCTGAGCGCTTCCTTTAGGAGATCTGGAGAAAAAAAAGCAATTTGCTCACCTCAACCTCTAAAGAAGTGGATTTATGTTTGCATTTTTTGAGTTCACTGTTAAAATCTTTAATGTTTCGCAGTTATTTATATACGTACTTGTTTGCCGACGATAAAGTTAGTGATTCACTGAAACATTTTGGGTTAAAACAACATTTAAACTAAATAAAATGCAAGGGTGTAATATATAGTGATGGATCTTTCTGTTTTGGTACATAAAATTTTATTTATATTCTTTTCTAAAACATATTTCTTAGGATTTGCTCTGATGTATTTTTTTCTCTTTGGATTTGGTGAAAAATTTTCAATTTTAAAACTGTAATTTTTGTAGCTTAATGATGGTTTTGTTTTTTCTTTGGAAACTTTGATCTCAAACAAAGATTGCTGAGCTTGTCGCTGAGGCTGCAGCTGTGCAGGAATGGAAAGCGACCTTTTCACCCTTTTTGTTGGGGGAGTCCAAGATTAGAATGTGACCCAGGTTATTTAGAGCACGTTACTAACACCCTCTATCTAACACAGTTTTATCTCAAATGTACTGTTGATAACTGCCCAGCGCCTCCTAAAACTCCTCTGGTCAGAAGTTAACGTATACAGATCATGGGAATAAAAGGTTAATTTCTTTGCTGTAAACTATCACTTTAAATACCTCCTATAAACCCAAACTAACTGTTTTAAGGTTCCTTTAAAATGTTCGTCTTCCTGATGCAGACTTTGATTTTTTTTTTGGTGTTGTCAACATTGATAACAGTGTTAAATTCAAGAAGCTAAATCTCAGCCTGATTTCTTTAGACCATCTCTGAGGTGTGTTCGGGATCTTTGTCTTGTTGGACACAGCTGTGTCAAAGATTGATCATCGAGGGGAACACTTTTAGCTAAACTTGAAGGCAGACAGTCTTTATATTTTTTTCTCCTGTTTAACGCTATGTTAAAATACCAGTGGCAACAAAGCAACCCAACAGCATGATGCTACCACCGCCATGCTTTACAGTTGAGTGTTGCCAAGTGTTTTGTCATTCTTTGCCTTTGTTTTCATTACAACTTAGCACTATGCTTTAAAGTGTTTGGGTTTAACAGCTTTAGCTCGATTCCTTCTAAAATATGATGCATCATATTTTGACTGGGGAAAAACAAAAAACAAAACATCCTTTAGGGAATAAGGAATTCCCAGTGTTCAAGTCTGCCTTAAATTAGAAGCTAAATTAGAGACCAGATAAATAAAATGGAGGCATTTAGAATTGACTGATATTTGGAGCCAGTTTGGTTGAAGATTGTTTGAGTTGACGCTGTGCTTTATATCTAAAAACAATAACTGTCGAGCATGGTGATGATAGTAGCATGCTGTGGGGCGATTGTTTTTTTTTAAAGTTTATAAATTGAACCTCATCAAAGGATATATATCAATGTAACTTGATGGCCATTTTAAACTCCGGCGACCAGCCCCTTTTTGATAACCGATTAAAATTGTAAGCGTCATCTTTATTCCACAATGGATAAAAAAATAACCACTAAAGTAATCGAGCTCTAAAATGAATTCAACAATCATGATGTAAAAGTCTGACCAGAACCTAATGGGATAGTTTTAATAATCCTCCTTCAAGTGAGATTTGGCACAGATGTTTTTCTCCCAACAACACAGTGAAAACAGAACCAACAACAAAACACGAGCATGAGGCCTCAGCAACATTAAAAATAGGTCAAGTCCCCTTAATGCCTTTAAAAAAATAACTAACAGGCTTAATAGTTTGAGTTAAAAGGTGCTGGTTTGATTATATGATCAAGTGATGCTTTATGGAAAATAAGTCTTGGATCTTATTTAATAATCTAATAAATTATATAATCAACTATTTATCACGTTAAAAAATAAGTTTCTGATTAATTTCTGTGAAGTTGGTGTTTTATAGCAGCCAAACTCTTCGTCAGTCTAAGGCACGCATCTCTGTCACCATCATTATTCTCTCAGCCTCTGAGGGGACAACGCCATCATAAATCACTTTGTCCTTTTTGTCTTTAAGCACAACAGTGACCATAGAAATGGATAAACGAGACAATCGTACAGAACGTAAACGAACGCTGCAGAGGAAACTCCAGAACCTGCAGATGAAGATGCTGAGCCGATGCTCTCTGCGCCGTCAGTCTCTGATTTGCTTGAACGTCCATCAGTTTTCTTTATAAGCTTCTTCACTATGAAGATGGTCTTATTTACAAACTGTTTGCACATATTTAATATTTTTATATAATATACTGTATCTTTAACCACATGATGGATTAGTTGAGAGCAACCGAGGCCCACATGGTCTCTAAGGCAAAGCTCGGCTGATGAGTGGATTTCATCTCTGCTGCCACGTTTTCATTCATTTACTCCCTAAAAACCAGGTCAACCATCTTCTGAAACATTCCACTTGATAAAATAAACTACGATTTGAACAGTAAATGTTTTCATATAAAAAGTCTGAGGCTGCTTCCTGTCCAGCTCAGGCGCCTCAGAGTTTCTCACCCTGCTACTGATTGCTCCTTCCTTCTCCTTAAAGTGGATGATTTTCCAGTTTTTAAGGTGGTGGGTGTAACATAATGCTTCAGAATAATTTAAAATACAGTAGTATAAATAAAAGTTCAAAATACGTGGTCTAGATAAGTCCCCACTCGCTGTGTTTTGTTTTTTTATTAAATCAGGGGGCGGATATGGGAAGAGGAGGCTGTGACGGGGGGGGGGGGGGGTGTTATCCGGATGAAGGTGGACGCTGCGGCGTTATCTGCTGAGCGTGGACGCGCCTGTACGCAGTGTGCTGGGCAGCTTGTCCGATCCAGGGATCTTCCATGGACCGGGTGAGACCGTGGCCTTCCTTCCTGCCGTGGCGCCGCTGCTGGTGCTCTTGCCGGGTCGGCTGTCTCCCAGGTCGCAGTCAGGATCTCTGAGCCTGGCTTTACCCCGACGTTCTGCACTTCCCCTGCTGTTCCCGTTAGTGTGTGGGACCTTGGAGCTGCTGGGAGAGCGAGTCCTCTCCTTGGACCTTCCTCTGGTGCTCCTCGAAGGTTTGGGCTCTCCGCCTTGTCCCTCCTTGTCCCCTTCTTCATCCGCAGTGTGCTGCTGCATCCTGTGTCCCCTAAGGGTGGACCTGCCACCGTCGTTCTTGGCTCTGCCGCTGCTGGTGGGGATCCTCCTCCCCTGAACGTTCAGCAGCAGCTCAGCTTTCTGGGGGCTCTTGGAACGCTCCGCCCTGCTGTCTCGAGCAATGGCGTCCCGAGTCGTATCCTGAGGAGGCAAATGAGGAGGGTCGGGGGCCGGGGCCAAATGAGATGAAGGCGTTTGCATGGTGAGGCTGTCGATGGGAGGGCCTACTTCCGACAGGCTTGGGGAGGCTGAAGGGCGACCATCCCATGGGGCGGCATTGTCTGGAACAAAGACGCACAGTCAGAAACGTAAAAAATAAGAAACACAAGCACACATCCAGAACACCACCGCACAAGAATAAAAAAAACGTCACATATAGTGCACACAAACGACAGCAATTGAACCTTGAATGTCCCTACAGGACCTTTTACTCTACTGGGAAAAGCTGTTTTCCTCCTGACAGAAATCCTGTCTTACAGTTGAATGCTTGCTGATCATCAAACTAATTAGAGTATCAGACCTATAAAAAATGATTTCAATGATTTAATTTGTAATGAGTTAAAAACTAGAGCGCCAAACTAGTAATACCATCTACTATGAGTCTAAATCCTAAAGCAGCCCCAGATCATCACCTTTGAATTAATGATGCATTTCTTCTGAAATCCAGTAGATTTATGTTTGAGGACACAAACTTTTAAAAACGTTCCACTTTATCTCAGCAGAACACAACATTTTTCTCGGGGGTCATCAACGTGGAGATAATCTGAAACTGGTCCTAATGGTCTTTTTTAAAACAAAAATTAAACTTAGTTTAATCTCTTAATTCATTAACAGAGCCTAGTTGCTTTATTTGACTCCACCCTTTAAAACATGCTTTTATGACATTCGCCATTTTAAGCTCAAACTGACTTCTGTTTGAATGATGACCAATGTTTGACAAAGTTTTTCTTAATCACATTTTTTTAAAGCTTAACAAGTAATTAAATAAGTCTGATTAAAGCTTAAATTAGAAGACCCCTCGTCATAAGATGATTAGTTTTTCTTCCTGTTTTGAAGAAGCTGGTTTATAAAATAAACAGAATCTAACTTGTTTTAGGACCTAAACATGATGCATGTCCTATCAACCTTTGATTGGTTGATCAGCCTCTCCTGATGGCACCAAGAAGCCGTGCTCCAACAGGTCAGAGCTCATAGTAAATGTTTGATTGGCTCACATCCTATGCTACGTTTATCTGTTTTTGGGTAAAGATTCCAACTTGTGGACCTCAGACGTGTAAATTCAAAACTTGTTATAACTGGATCCTCTTTGTTTTCAGAACAGGAACCACAGAGCAGAGACCTGGACTTGAAACAACAGATTTCCAGTCTTAGAACTTCAGCTGTTTTTAAGCCAACATGTTTTCCATCACCTGAACTAGGAGACAGGAGCTGTAGGTAAGACCCCAGCCTCAGTAAGGTGCTCCGTTTCTGTTCAAAGCTGGTTTGAGGACTTCGATGACCTCTCCTTTGTTTATTTTCCCCTCTCAGATTAACAAAAGGTGTTAAACTCAGGGCTAATCTGTTAAACCCATTTGTTTAAATTGCAGGGAAACCAATAAACTGGTTGAAAATAAATTTCAAGCCTGAGAAATGCACAAAACAAGCAAAAAATGTATTCATCCTTTAAAATGAATTTTGATGGATTATGACACTAATTGTTTTTTACACTTAATATAATTTAACATAGCTGATTACACCATATAATAACATGGATCAATCCTTTTTTCTAGAAGCTGGAAGCATCCAGATGAAAGCTGTTCTGAATCTTCCACACGTGTTGGAGAGCGGCTTCACTCTCTGAAAACATCAATCTGACTCCCGTTGCTCTCTGTAAGGCCCAGGCCAATCTAGAAGCTTGGCGTAAAATCGAAACCAGGTTTAATGAAATGGACGATGGGCCCAATAGGGCGTCGTTTCAGGGAGGATGAAAACCTTCTAAGGGTGAGTACGCCTCCTCACAGTGAATCCACAAAGCTTTCCTCAAAAAAACTCCCAACTCTCACAGACTGTTAGCTTCTGTTTCTGCACCACTAAGCCTCGGTCCCTCGGCTATCAGTCATTTTCAGCAGTCCAGGCAGAGGGGGGTTAAGCCACAGCAACAGCCTCTAGTAGTAATAATACATACAGAACAAAAACAGTAAATTAGACTTGCATTGGTTTGCAGGACAAGCTAATAAATATTAATATGTTAATTTTAGGTATAAAGCCAGAGGGACTTATTAAAAAACACAAAATACAGCCTCATAGCTTCTGCTGTTCCATTTTGTGTGAACACCTACAGAGGGCTGTGGGGAAGCTAAGAAATAATGACCTACCAAAAAAACTAGCACAGCATACTTTATAGAAAACAGACGACATCCATATTTATTAGCAACTCTGGTAAACATCTTAAAAAAAGCCATTTTCTTATAGATATTAATTAATTAGTTCTCTCTCTCTTTTGCTGATGATGAAACGACGGAAAAGACAGGAGGGTTGGTTACTTTAGAGCAGGGGTCTGCAACCTTCCACAGCAATTTGTGCTCTGAGTTGCAAAATATTACATGAAATCTGTTGCCATCTTAAACAACCTACCGATTATTTGTACTTCTAGCTTCATGAAGATGAAGCATTGATTTTTTTTCTATAAGATATTATTTGATGTAAAACAACAAAATAAAACACAATTTCCAAGCTGATAAAAAACACATTTCTGTCTCTTTAGATGTAATTTTGTTGTGAAAATTTAATTCAGATATTCTTTATCAAAAACTTTTATGACTGGTATTTGTTAATATAGTACACTAGTTGGTTCTTTACATCATTTTTAGCCACCACTTAGTCATTGTAGAGGGTCCAAAGAACCACATGTGGCTCTAGCGCTGCAGGTTGCAGACCCGTTTTAGAGAATGTATGTCGGCTTTTCCCCCAAAATCTTTAAAACAATCCACCCTCTACTTTTTCTGTCATATAGAAAATACTTTATTAGCGCTTCAGTGTTGAGTTTTTTTTTTGTCAATGACTGGTCCGGTGTATCCTTTGTAGCTTTGGGTATCCCAGGATTCATTGCGAATCCAAGCAAGCCGGCTGTTGCTGCGGGTGATTTCCAAAATTCAAATGGGTTTAGCTGATATTCAAGCGCAGATTCCAACATCTGTGCTGTGTCTAAGCAACAGATCTGATATCTGATGCTGAAGCTGCTCAAAAATGAAATTCGCACACGGAACAGTAGTGAGAAGTTTAGCAGCCCTTCTCTAAAGGTCATAGTGACTAATTTTCTTTTTATTCTTCACACAACACGAAAAAACTCTGCTGACGGAATCAGGAAATAAAATGATGCGATTGGCTTTAAGCAGGGCCGAGACCGAGTTAATTGAGGAAAACCTGCTCCTGACCAGGTTATCTTCAGGGAGAATGTTACTATGGTAACAGACATAATGGGTAACCTTTCATTGTGAAAGGGAAACTTGGGCTGAATCCCAAACCGCCCCCTAAGCATCAACCCTCAAATATAAAGTATCACCCCCAGTAAAGTCGTATCATAGTTGAGAAAGGCGCAAAGGTGGGGGAGTAAACGAGAAAAGGACGGCCTCTTCCCTCCAACGGAAAATGAAAGCAGTCGTTGCTATGGCAACACAGTGACCACTTGTGCGCTACTGTAGCTCTGTTGCACAGGTTGACATGACATCAAACATCTGCCCCTTTCTTTAAATAAATATAGACTGTCAAATAAAACCATTTCAAAGAGGACCTTCCCTTTAGGGATTAATGATTGATTATTTTTCCTAACTTGTGGTTTTCTGTCACTGTGATGAAAATGCAGCAAACCAGAAGAGCTTGCATATGAATCCACACGTTTCCTCCATCATTAGTCCGCCGTTACACCCACTGCCGAATTTCAGCGAGTCGGCACTATATAAGGGCCTGCGGTATGGGATGGCCCTTAATGTGGCGGGCCTTAGTGTTTTAAACAACTTTTCAGTTTTCAGTAAACCTGCTTTGCTGATTGATATTAATTTCTATTCTTATTTATTTTATGGATTCTACAAATTTAAGTCTTTATAATCGTGCTCAATAAATACCAAACCTCAGGTGATTTATTGCTGTTTAAGCTTTAATGTCCTCATCCCTGTTAATTGTCCCACCTTATAACCAACTTCCAGCAGATTTTTAATGTTCCCCTTTATTAAACCAAGTAAGTTGCTACCGGTGAGGCAGCAGCTCACACGTCTGAGTGGACATTAAAGTAGTGTAAAAACATTCAAAGCTTTTAAAAAGCCTCAGGGTCCGTTTTAATTACAATTTACTTGAATAGATTTATTCTCTCTGCAGCTAACTGGACCTGGTCTGAAGGCAGGTTTTTTGAAAGTCTTGGGATTGTTGAAGGGGAGCTGTTGTGTGCAGCAAGATATCCCATGATACATTGCAGCACAAGCGTGACACTAACTGGAAGAAGTGTTTTTTTTTTTAAACTGTCCATCTGTCACAAAAAATAATACTTTAAGTTTTTTAAATGAGAAAATAGACCTTAAACATTTTCTGTTTAGTTTAACAAGAATGAACCGACTTTGAAACATGTTTTCAGAGATTTTGGAGCAAGAGAACTTCAAACTGACTGGCGTTTCCCCTTTAACCAAAGCTAGTGTCAGCAGCTAAATTTGAGCTATTAAGTGGTCAGCATGTGTCCTGAATAACTGCAGGTTCTCAGACAGAAAATCATTTTAGTCTTGTTTTTGTCGTCTAGAAGAAGAAAAGAAAACATTTTTGGAGAAAGTAACAAGCTTCACCCTTAATGATTGTAAATAAATCAACAACTGTGGCCAAATGGAGGCTGGTAGAACAGAAGTAGAAAATTTTATTAGCTTTTTACAGGATCTTGACCAGAATACAGTTTGTTTTTCCTATATAGTAAATGTAGAGTTTCTGGTTTTGGTTTTTCTTTCCATATTACTGCCGCCTGCTGGACTGAATAAGTATTGCAGTTATCTTTACAACTACCCAACATTGATTTGGCTTATCAGTATAATAGACGACACACTGACATCACTCTTTACAAGCTGATGTCTTTGCTGTCATACTTGATATATTTTCATTCACACTTGTGTGGGACGTTTTCCATGTAGTTTTTTTTTTTACAATCCTAAAGATAGATGAATATCGTAAATATGTAGAACATTTCTGCAGTGAACAATTTCAATGATATTTGTACTGTTTGTGATCACTATACAATAGTATAGATGTATTTCAATGTTATAGGATTATCATTTTGCAAGATGCCAATCCTGTGTTATGACGCATAAGGAAGGAATTACGCAAGAGACGTGATGGCGTTCATGTTGCCTTTCAATCAGCTAATAGTTTTACTTGTGCTAAAATGTTTTGTGTTTCAATGTTTGCCTTTTTACTGGTAGAGAATTAGGTTGGATATCTGAAACTCAGCAAGGATTTAGCTGCTTTTGTGCAGATTTAAAAACAAGGTGTTAAAGAAGCACCTGTTGTCTTTTTTTTTGGACAAATTTGTTGCTGATAAAATTTCTCTCTGCTGGAGAGTCTTAAATGATGATTTTATTATCACTGAAGTTGAAAAGTCTTGGCTAAAAACTGGATTACACAGCAAATTGGAATGCCTTCACTTTATTTTCAAGGTTGCTGGTAGAAATAGAGAGATTTATTTAGAGACCGACTATTATTTTAACATCAGTCAAAACGATCTGCCATTTATTTTGGGGATCAGTCTTAAAGTCAACGTTGCTTTTTTTCTTCCTCCCCTTTACATTTTAAAGATGAAATAAATGTTTTACAAGTTTCAATGGAAGCAAAAAAGAAACTAAAGTAAATTCACTGGCGTGAGTAGCTAATGTGATCAGTCTGCAGGAAACCTCAGTGTTTTGGACAGCCTCTTTAGATTTGACAAGCTGCCTTTTCCAGTTGTCTTCTTAATAAAGTTAAGCCCCATCTTCTCTAAAGTGTGCTATTCATGTCTTCAAAAAAACTCAATTCATTGCCTGCAGCTGGTTTGTTTAGAAGCACAAGGAAACATGAGCACATGAATCCTGTGTTGAGCTGTCAGCTCTGGCCTTTAGTCAGTTACAGGACTTATTTTAAGGTTTCGTTTACAGTTTTTTAATGTTTTAGTTTGTTAGCTCCCCTCCAACTTTGGTTGTGCAGGAGTATCAACATCAGGTGCTGAAGCAGTACTGTTTAGTGAACAGAGCAGGCTGTTGGGTTAATAAACAGCAGTAAAGGAGGAAGAGGAGGAGAGCTGTGAGCCAGCAGGGACAGATAAAGATGTTGGAACTAGTACATTAAAGAAAGAACTAAGAATGCCTTAGATTACTGTACTAACTATAGAAACCCTGCATTTGTGTTTTAAGGACAATTGTTTACAGCACAATTAGTAAGGGATTGAACACTGACACACAATGATACAGAATGTGTTTCCATAAGTTTGTTGATCTGTAGTTGAATGCTGCGCTCTCCATGGTACTGAAGCCTTGTGGCCAGGGTTATCATTACATCAGGAGAGTAAATCTATGGAAATTTCTTGATGATTTTATTTCACGTTAAGGTTAATCACTGCCCTTTTCGTCAAAAAACAACGCACAGGTCTTTGAGAGCCAGAATTCCTGCTGGTTGAAGTGATCATATAACTTTTTCATGCAAGAAAATAAACACTAGATATAAGGATATCATAGGATGTGATTTCCTTTTCAGATTCAGTCTCACAGTTGAAGTGTGTCTATAAAGTAAATTCGCCATCTCCATCATTTTTAAGTGGACAAACTTACATAATTGGCATTATATCAAATAATATTTATTTCCCAATGTAAGTTATTTGCTGCTGCTTGTGAAACGGTTCTATGAGCAGATTTTGCACAAGTTGAGTGTTATTTACTTGAAATATTCATCAGAGAGATAGCATTTTCTCAGGAAGTTTAGTTGTGAGTACATGGTATACTGTGAGCCTTACAGCTCCAATTCTAACTCAAACAGAAACATGCTTACAGGGGAAATATTTACTACAAGTATTTATTTTAAATCCAAATTCTGACCCAAATTCACTGAATGATAGAGCAATAAAGAGCATCCTTGCCCTAATTCCCTGATATGCTTTTTAATGTTCACTATGAGTCAGGTGGCAGGTGTTGAAAGGACCTGTAGAGACAGCAGGTGCATGCATTTAAATAACGGCCTGTTTCAAAATCTTTTTATGGTATTTACAAAAATCCACCTGCAGGTATAAAGTCTCTGCAGATCCCGCTTCCTGCCTTCTGGAAGTGATTAATGCCCACACACTATTTATGTGGAGGTTCAGGCAAATGAATGGGCTGAAAAAAAAAAAACACAAAAGACTGTGGATAGATTAGTATGGCTCCTTTAAATATTACCTCATTTAAACAGGATTTCTGATTCTTAAGTTACAGAGGCTTACGTTTGTACCAAAGAGGTGTACTTAAACTCAAGGTATGGACGTTTTGTCAAAATTAATCCAAAGGACTGACAAATTCACTGAAATGATTGGATGTAATGTTAGGCTTTATATTCAACTCATTTTAAACAGGATCGACCGAGGAGGCTTTTAGAAGGCCATGCTAGAAGTTTGAAAGGACTTCCTAAAGCAGTGTCCTCAAAATTTGATCACCATGTTAAAAGTCCACATCAAGAGCCATTTAAACAAAGATTATTGGGAGGATTTGTACGTTTTAGACTTTATCCTTTTTTAAGCTGTGTATATTCTCATTTCTAAAAACCAAGGACAGGTGTCTGGATGTCTGTTATTCTACCGACGTTCTGCTCTGCTTTAAAGTATCATTCGAGCTGAATAATTATGAATTTTACACTCATGGTGCATTGAGTGGTGCTGTGTGTCCCTGGTTTGAAATCGTTTAAACTGTACACAGCTTGACCTTAATAACCTTCCAGTATGCAAATAAAGAATTTTCAATAATGAAATTCTGAATAAACCCCACATCTAAGGGTGTCTTTTCAAATTCTGCCTTTACCTCTAAACCCAAGGGGGAAGACAATGCAGATGACATCTGAATAGATTCAGCCAAACAAAAAACATGAAGATAGAAAGGAATGACCTACAGGTAGTCTTTTAAATACTTCTACTGACTTAATATCATAGTGTGTTTAAAAGAAGAAAAATAAAAAGCTAAAATGACCTTTATCTGAAATACAACTGAGCTTTTTACTGATGAAGAAGCCACAGGAGTCTGTGACGCATGCTAATTACCAGCAGCGTTGCATACAGTAAAAACTCCCCTCACAAGCTTGATTCAAGCTGTGCATTGATTTTTACTTTGTAAATAATCCCCTATGATATTTAACATGGATCTCCAGCTGATTCACACTGAACGGTTGTGTTGTCCAGGTTGTTTTTAGAGCAGTGCAGAACTGTTGGAGGCTGATTCATGCCTCAGTAATGAGGTGAGTTACGTCCACAAATTTTTACAACCTCCTGCGGCTTTGTTGATTATCCCACAACCAGAAATAAAGGTCTGAGGTTTATTTGAAGCACTTTAGGGGGGGTTCTGAGGCAGGATTGTGTTATAACAGGTTAAAAACAACAACAGCAGCAGCACAAGACAGAAAGGCAAGGTTAAGTGAAGAGAAAAACATTGGTATGGTAACAAACCGTGTCTTTAGAGTGGCCCGTTAGGAAGAAATAGGGGGAGCCATGCTTGTCACTTTTCATGCACATGGAGAGACTGGAAGATACCATTCCTATAGAAGGGGAAGTAACAACCTAGACCAATCAATTAGTGATAGATCACTGAAATGGACAGAAGATAAACTAGTGTTAGTCAAGACAGAAAAGGAAGCCATTATTATTGAGATTAAAGAATACAAGAGTACAATAAAATTATTATGGATATAAAAGCATGCAGTATTTTATCAGAAGATCCTATAGTTGAAGTGTTATTAGAGAGAAATGAGGCTGATGATGTTTGTCCTCCTGGTACTTACCATACTCCGGGACTTGCCCCGTCCCCCTCTTTAGGAGGAGACGAACTCGTCTGCCCCCAGACTTGATGAGCTCGATGGCCCTGGCGTGGGTCATGTCTCGGGTGCTCTCTCCATTGATCTCGATGATTTGGTCCCCGACCTGCATGTCAGAGAGGAAGATAAGGGAGTCATAAGAATCAGACGGAGAGAAGGGCGCTCAGTTTGCTCAGTGTTTTAGCCATATAATTGGTTTTTGTTGGAAATGTGGTTTAAAGCATATTTACAGTTTTTTAAATTCTTTTAAAATATCTCAGAGGAGGTAAAATACTTTTCCTTTAGAGGCCAGGGAATATTCCAATACGCTTGGAAGTATTTTACCTCTTAAAATATCCCAAACTGTGGACAGATTTGTCAAAAACAGCTTTGAAGTTTTTATATAATAATCTAAACAGTAGGATTGTAATTACTGGGATTTGTCTAAAGGGATTTAATCCAGTCTTTTCTTTGTGAATGGATCCAGAGTAGTTTAATTAGATGAGACAAACAGAAGAATGAGACTACAAAGATGCAAAGGAACACAAAGAAATGACCCAACGTTACTTTCCCTGAAGGTTTGAGGAAAAAATGTTCTTTAAAAATCAAAAACGGGCAGAAAATTGAAAAAAAATCTAAATATTTAACTTTGTCTAAAATTACAGAGGTAGGTGGAGGATACCTAAACAATAGCAAATAATTACATGAATAGATACATTTAATATGATAATGAAAGGATGGTAAATACAGCTTTCCCTTAAATTTATGTTGGCCCTCGGCCAGCAGCATATTTGGACCTTCTATGCAGGGAAGGGAAGCTCCAGCCCACAAGGT
>JAUZNJ010119527.1:0-19260 GCA_034780135.1 Jordanella pulchra | reverse complement strand
CTACTGTCAGAAAAACGAGCCACTAGTGCCGTAAAAAGCTAAAAAAAAAAAAAACAACTTTGTATACAACTAGTTACTAGCATGTACATTTTAAAAATGTCAGATACCGTTACTATGCCCTTTAAGGTGAGGCAACTATAGGAATTATAGTTTTAATCCACAAGGCCTGATGAGAAGAAATTGATTTTAAAAAGTGTAGACAATATGTTTGCTTGAAATAAATACCGCTCTCTTCGTTTCCAATCTAAGCCACTAAATTCAGACTTACTTACAAATGTTAGCCAGTCTGCTGCAGAGCAACATCCAGCTTTGGTGCAGCTGCTTTTTTTATGCTGGAGTTATTTTCAACACTCCATCTTGTCTAAAAGGGTTTTACGTTCCTACACACGGCATGTCACACTCAGATTACCAGACTAGAAGCTCAGCACTGCATACCACAATGGAGAGCTCCTCGCGGACAAGAAGCTGTACGAGACGAGGGACGAGTCCAGCCTTCACCACCACCTCAATCCTCTCATTGGAGCTGTCGGTCAGGTATGACAGAGCCCAGCAGGTGTCGGCCAGGACCTCACTGTCATGGAGGTGGAGAAGTTTCACCAGAGCAGGAAGCATCTGCTGCACGGCCTCCAAGGGAGGAGCGGGATCTTTGTGTCGACACAGGTTGGAGAGCATCCAGGCAACGTTTAGCAGGTAGGCAGGCTGTTAGCATGGTACATATTAATGTCAGATTCTGGACAGACTGTACAACAATGCAGCATTGGAATGAACAATTCCAAACGGGTACAAGACAACAAATTATATTTGAGAGAAACTTACGGAAAATACAGACAGATCAGCTGAGATAACCAAGGGTAGGAGAGGCTGAAGGACACCATGTTGGATTACCAAGTCTCTGCCGTTGGGTCCGTCACCTAAATTTAGCAAGAAGGACCCATTCAGTCAGAAGAGGAGAACTACAAAACTACTACACTATAGAGCCATGAGTTAGTTTAGCTAAGTTTAGGGTAAGTGAACACATCGTCTATGCACAACATTTCAGGATCATATTCAAAACATCTGAGGTATCCCAATGATCCGACCACGCTTGTTTATATGCACCCCACTATATTCAGCAGAACATCAAGAACATTTTGTAACTTTACCTGTGATGTTAAAAAATGTAACAGAAATAACATGGAAGGGGGCGCGGCATTGGCGTGGTGATTAGGCGGGCAACCATGTATGAAGGCCGTCGCTGTTTCGATTCCCAGCCAGTCGACATTTACCGCGTGTCTTCTCCTCTCTAAACCTCTTTCCTGTCTGTCTACTTTGAAAAATGACTCAAAATAAAGGCCACTAGAGCCTAAAAAAATAACATTAGAAAAATAAATAACATTGAAGAGTAGTTTGGAATTGACCTGCTCCATGTTTAGAGCATTGAGGCGCTCTCCATCAATAAAGGCCCAGCAGGGATTTTACATTTTGCCACTAAAGTTGGAAAAGCACCGCGCTGATATACAGCCTACATTGACAGTTTCAGTGTTTACCTGCATGTGGTTCAGCATGGCAATCGATATGAACCACCCTCTCTTGTGAAAAACTAAGCCGTTCCAATCGAGCCAGAACTGATCATAAAATCTAGTCTGTCTTATTATGGATGTTGTGACAATGTAATTTCCTACTGGTCCAGTTTGATGTGTGTAGCTTGACTGCCTTCACTGTGCAGCAAAAATAGAAGGGGAAAACATTTTACCAGATGGCCGTCTGCTCGCTGCCATCGCCGTCGTACTTAGTGTGGAGTTTGCATCAGAGAGGGTTTACATGACGTACTTTTATTTCCATTATGATCTGGTCGGCTGGTCTCTCACTTGAATCGATCACATTTTTTTATGGTAAGACAGGGTAAGGGGGAACCCTCCTGTCCAGACGAGACATTTTTTTCTCCGTATACACAAAGGATTCCTGGCAGAAGTGGAAGATTGTGTGTTTGACCGGGATGTCTGTCGAGGACGAAGAAGATGCGTACATATTTGGAATTCTGATAATAGGATTTCTGCTGTTTAGAGTTGTTATGGCATATCGTGAAATTTGTCCGGCTGCCCAGCATGTATGAGGGGATCTGCAAAGCAATCAACTATCATCTTCATGGACTTAATTCGCACACACACGTACACACAGATGCTCAGATATGAAACACACACACCGCTCATCCTCCTCCACCATTCTTCATCCTGCAAGAAGTTGTTTTGTATCTGTGTTGCTTCTTTGTGCTGGGTTTTTTTGCAATCTCAAACTGTATCCTGATAAGGATTAATGTATGAAATGGGATTTTTTCCCTCCCCTCACCCATTGCGATCCCTTTTTCTTTTCTAACTGCAAGGGCAGCACCTCGGACACAACCAGTAAAACTGGGCACTGTCTCTCTTGTTGACATTTCTGTATGTTTTTCAGGATGAGGAGGGGTTGGACATTTAGTGTCTGTTTAGGAATGTGACATTTATGCAGCACAGAATTATGGGATATTTAACTGAAGCACAGAAACAATGTCAGGAGTTTGGGGTTTTTGTTTACTGTGTTGAAAATAGTTGGGAACTATGTATAATGTATATAGTATTAGTAAATATAGCTAATGGACTGCAACAGCAATGGTAACATCCATCTTTCAGTCCAACATACCTGCAATGTTGCCCAGAGCCCAAATGGCCTGCTCACTGATGTGTTTGTGAGGTGATGTAATCAGCCTGATGAAGGCTGGGATGGCACCCGCCTCCACTACAGTCGCCGTCTGATCTGAGGTCCCAGAAGCAATGTTTGTGAGCGCCACAGCAGCCGCAAACTGGATGTGAGGGAAGTGAAACTGAGCCAGAAATTCCACAAATTTTGGGATGAGGCCCGCAGCAATGAAGGCATCAACAGGTGGCTGCTTTTCTTTGGAAAGAAGCTTTCTGAAATTTAGGGAGAAAGATCTGTCAGAACCAACGACAGAAAATATCTTAAAGCCAAAATATCCACTGTCATTTTCAATTTTACAGAAGTTACTTTAAGGCAAAGAAGTTAGGGAGCATCTAATCTGGCTGTGGAAACAAAAAGGAGAGCTGTTAGCTAAATAAATCCTATCCTACACGCTAATTCTAAAAAACTATTTCCTTTTCATTGTATGGAGAAATTTTTCAGCTTTAAGTCAGAAAAGAACAAGAGCTGAAAGGATTAATTCATTCTTGAATAATTGTCAATAAATCTAGTTATTGCATCCAATAATTACTTAACTTACAGCATTAATTGGAAGAAAACTCTTCAAATATAAACTATAGACACATAATATCTATTGTTTTCCCTATTAAAGATTAAATTGTTGTGTATACAAACACACATATGTACCAATATGTTTCGGATGTTTTGCCATTTGCAAATAATTAAAAATGTTAAACAGACATAGTTTCTTCTATATTCTAAATGTTTGTTTATTTAGAAATGTAAATTAACAAAAAGTATCTCTTCTTAGATTAATCGCTTTACTAAATTATACGAGATATGATACTTACTAAACAGGTCTGCTAATGCTAATGGTTAGCATTAGTGAATTTTTACTTTACTTGTCCAAAACAACGTAGCCACCTCTGCCGAGCTACTTGGATCTGGCCACGCCTGAGCTCCATTTTTACATGACTTTAACCTACTGTTCCTACTGGTGCAGAATCCGTTCATGTCAACACTGCCATTGTAACCAGGAGTGAATATTTATATACTTTGGACCTGCCAGAATTTATGCAACAATTATTTTTAAACAACAATAACAACTTAGTTATGGGCAGCAAACTTAATTTCTAACATCTGTAAATTGATTACATCACCTGTTTCTAAAGAATCTGCTTGTGGTATCACTAAGTACTTTCACTTAATTGACATTTAGTCCTCAAAGAGATAATTATTTTAAAAAGGGCATCCAATAAAAACAACAGCGACAAAATAACATTAAAAAGGATTTTACCTTGCTGCCTGTGCTGCCAGCAGCTGATGTTCTGTATTAGGACTGTTTACTCCTTCTACTATCTCCTCCAAAGACCGTTGCTGAGGAGGCTTTGGAAACAGAAAGCAAAAGGGATTATCACCAACTAAGAGAAGTTAAAAATAACATTCCCTGAAAGCCATATTTGTAATGAAATGTACAGTGCGCCTCTTAAAACAGTCAAACTAGGAACATATTTGTTTTAAACAGTAATCATTTAAATATTGATACTTGAGTTAGCAGCAAGACTTAAAGTGAACTTTGGTCAAGTTGCGCAGAAAAGTCAGATCAGTGTTTGTATTTACTTGTTTCTTTGAGCTCCAGCATGTGTAGATTGTTTCTAAGCAGCAAAAATGAAGATCATAAAAGAAATTACCGAATAACTTTCAATAAATTATATTCTGCTAGCAGTGTGGTACGTACACACATTCAAATGAATATGCTAACAAGCAGTGTTAACTTTTTGGAGAATTTTAAACTTAACTATCTTGTAAACTTTTGTTTCTTTATGCAAAAATATTTTTTCCTTGAAGTTAGCAGCAAAAGTGAAGATCATAAAAGGAATCATGGATGCTTTATACTTTTCTGATCCTTTTCTCTAAGACTGAAGAAAATTGTCCCAACTTGTAAAACCTGAATAGAATTTATAGTTTCATTTAACATCACAATTAATTAATTTGATTTTTTTCCATGAGTAAATCCGAACAAGTAAAGAGTATTGCTTTCAGCTAGAAAAGTATCAGAAACTATAAAAGCAGACAACGATTTATCTTTGCTTCCCTTATTTTTACTTTGACTGAGCAATAGAAAAAAAAGCAGAAAAGAAAACCAAACAAGTTATATAACTACGAGTAAGAGCAGTGACAATTTATTTTGAGCCAATTGGAAGAATGGCTTTTTGGTTTACTTTTAAAATCAAAAGATGCACTTTACTGAGTTTAATGATAGATACCGTATAAATAAATAAATACATTTTAAAAATAAACCAAAATGCGGTTTTAAATTATGTGAACATGTGTTTAAATTTTAGCTGAATAGACACAAAAATATTGTCCACGCAGCTGTAGCCTATGACCAAACACAGTCAGATATGTTTCCCATTTTATCAGTGTAATACTATGACAATTGCACGAATTAACAGGTAAGGGAAATGGGATTCAGCCTGTTAGTATCCCAGCCATGGTGCGTGTGAGGCCGGTTAACCCTTAACCTCTCAGGCATATCGACTAACCTGTGGGTTCAGGTTTTCTTCCAGTATAGGAGAGGTCGGCTCCATCACGGAGTTTTGCACATTTCTCCTCTTCAGAATCTGTTCATCCTTCTTCGCTTTCCGGAGCTCCGAGTTGAGGTCTGCCCTCCTGCGCCTCAACTCCTGAAAGAAACCGTCCATAGAGCGCGTGAAATCAACAGGTTTGGCTGGTAATCGTGTAATTACGGTGTCATAAACAGAACTTACATTTGCGTCCTTCCCTTTGTTTTTGAACTGGCAGAGACGAGCCCCGCCGTCTAGTTGATCGGTTGACATTCCTGCTGGCCGTTGAGCAACACAAACCGTTTATGTTATACTAATCCAACGGCTAACTGAAACAGTTCAACCAACCGTTTTTCCATCACTCGTCAACCGGCTTATTTCAGGTTAGCTCGTTAGCAGACGGTAAGCTAGTTAACGGAGCGTGTATCTTTAAAATCAAGCCCACGTATTACATGTGTATTAATGTCTACAGAAAGGACATAAGTAATAATAATAAAAAAAAAAACAATAACAACAAATATCCAACAAAAAACACCAAATCTCTAGAAGAAAGTTCTAAAAAGTGCCCAGCAACTTCACATGTGCAAAGTGCTTACCTTAGAGAAAAAAAAAAATAAATGACGTCAAAATGTCCTGGTGTTTTAGATTTAGATTGGTCAGCTTTGCAAAAAGCTCCGCCCATACAAGGAAGTAGGAGGCTACTGAAGTGAGCATTCGATTTAGAGCTGGACTGAAGGAATATTATTTACCTATGATTCTGTGTATTTGGAAAACTAAAATTCATTGCGAGATTAATAATCAAATAAGAGCGATATTAGAGCTGTTATTTTTTTTATTCCGCAATTAGGCCTAAATTCATTAAATATTTTTTAATCAGTTAATGACGTGAAACTAAAAACTGGTACATTTGTTTAGACACAGTGGCGGTTCTAGACCAAATTTACACAGTGTTTTCTTATGGCGGCAAATAACAAAAAAATTAAATACCATACAAAACAAACAAACAAAAAAGGCCAAGAGTGCGTTATTTAGTACATTAAGTGAGCCCCAAAACCAGTTGCAAACCACTGATGTAGCATATGAAAACTGTGATCCTCTTAGTACAGCTGCAGATTAAACTGACTGACATTTCTAAATAACTAATAAAATAATTGGAAAGGCAAAATATTAAATTGGTCCAAGCGATAAATCGGTTATGGTCTCTTTTTGTCACTCAATACCATCATAAAAATTATTTAGCGTTAGACTACAAATCTGATCTAGGTATGGGTAAAAATTTTCTCTAAATTGGTGTATTTTCCCTTATTTCTATGCCTATTCATTTTATGTAAGTTTATTTGATTTTTTTAAAACAAAAACAAACAGACTAACAAATTTTATTGCCATTTTTAGATCAAAAGTAATCCAGAGTCTTTTCTTTGCGTTTCATTTTGAAACTTGGATAAGTACATTTCCTTATTAAAAGAAGATAAAGATAGTTACCTCTTCTCTTCTCTTCTCTTCTTTTCAGCTCCGATCCTCATGCTGACTTCAGTTGAACAGTGAAGAACAGACAGTTATTGGTTTAGCTGTTTCCCGCACGGTAATATCAGGATGGTAAAGCAGGCAATCAAACACGACTCTCACAAACGACTCTCGCAAACATAAATAACTTCCAAACAAAACACAACACATGTGATGACGGAAGTGATTTACCCCATAAATTGTCATGTCAGCACCGAATCATGTAATGACCCAGTGGCCTAATGGATAAGGCATCAGCCTCCGGAGCTGGGGATTGTGGGTTCGAGTCCCATCTGGGTCGCATTTGGTTCCCTTTTGAAGTATGGTGGGAATGACAGTTTCACATTTACTGATAGTTTAATTAGTTCATTACTTGTGTGCGAGTTCAAAGATAACCGGAAGCAGATGTAGATTTTAACCTAATGTAATATTTTATTGAGTTATGAGTGCATATTCATCTATCCATCCATAGTACAAACCTACTTACTATAATAGTAAAACTGCACTGGTTTCATTTGTTTTACATTCATAACAAACCACATTTCGAAATACTTTAGAAGACCCAATCCTATCTGTACATGTAGACTTTTTTAAATTTCAGCTTCGTACAGTGCAGTTATAATACACTGTAGTCAGATTCCTTTTCTAACTAAACTGTTTAATAAAGCCTACTTGATTACAATTACTAATCTAATTTACTCCTCTCCATGCACATCCATAGTTCTTATATGCTTTAGCAAAAATGGAATAAAATTCTAAGACACAAATCAAGCACTATCTAAAAAATAAAAAATCGATTTACACCTTGAAGCGTGTGTTTCGAGGAGATTTCAAACGATACAATTGAGTTCGTATGTAGATTGATCTTTGAGGTCGCAGAAAATATCAATGCACTGAAAAACTACCATCCTGCAATGTTCCTTTCTCAACCAATAGGGGGCAGTAAACATCCATTTTTTTTGTATCAGTTTAAATCACCTCTAAATACAGTCACCGTATGTTGCATGGTGTAGTTTTCATGAATGTTAAAGTTAAAATGTTTACTTAAAAAAGATTTAAGAGTTTATCCTGACCACAGATATTAAAGCAATCCTTTTTATAAACATTTTTTATGTTTATTTTACTTCACCCAGTGGGTTGTGTTGGTTTATTTTCAATTATGCACGAATGGAAGGAGTGTCCCGTGAAAGAGTTTGTGTCCCTGTTTGGACCAGCCCACACCCTCCCTTTCCACCTCATCCTATCCGCTCCCTGAGCGTTCCTATAAAAATCCCAGGGATCCCAACCTGGGAGCAAACAGTGCAGTGAGTCCAAAACTGATTCCACCAAGATGACAGGACTTACTCTAGTACTTTTGTTTTTGGTTTTCCCGCTTTATGAGACAGAGGAGCAAGTTGTAAATGGTGAGTAGATTCAAAGTTTATTGTTTTTTTTTCAAATTATTTGCTGATATCAAATTAGTTAGCTGTTTTCCTTTGCATATGATTTTATAATAAAACATTATAAAAGTTTACCCTCAAGAGCCTCTCTGAATACACATCCAAATAAAATTGTAATTACTGATTTTTTTTCTAATTCTACTGGAACAAAGTGTCAAGTTTTTAAGAGAAAAATCTGCAATATAGATATATTGTTAAATAAAAAAATTAAAAAATTTAAATTTAGTTGCATACAACTTATTAAATGGACATGTTTAAAAAAAAGGGTTGGACTATAGTAAACTAACAGATTATAATCTTAAATAAAATAATAACAGCTTTATTAATATATAAACAAGATGTTTTCTTCATTGTTCTTTTATATTTTTAAAGACGTTCAGCTACATTAAGCTGCACTGCTTTAGGTAATATTATAGTTTGTCCTAATTGGAAAGGCAACTGTTGGTTAACATTTTTTCTAATCACTGAACACTAAACAGTATAAAAGCCTGAGGTGCTCTACTTAACATGTGCAAATGAAGCTTTATACAGTGGTAGTAAACCAGGTTTCTATTTTTACATGAAAAATACCGTTGCAACAACCTGCATAATGAAAACTGAGGCCAGTTAGCCTTGAGTGTAAAAAGGTTTAATGGTGGGTAAGACGTTCACATGTTATGATAAATCTTAGTGCTCTATGATAAAAAGCGTCAGTGTTCGCTTAGATAAAGACTAAATGGTCAAGGTGAGGCAAGGAGTTATCTGCATCTTTTGCTGAGAATAAGAATAATTCTAAAAAAATAAAACTAATTTTGGGTTCTATTTTGAGCTCCTTTAAGTTGTTGAACACCCAAATAAAAAAAAATTTAATTAGCTAAAATGCTATTCATTTATAGTGGGGTATCATGTACAGACAAAAACAAGCTGACAGAACAGCATAGATTTAATTTCAGACGATATATTTTTTGTTTTTTCAGCGTTTGTTACCAGTTTGAGGCAAAAACAAGTGTGATAAATGGAAGCAACATATAATCAAAAACCAAGGAAACTGTGTTGGCATTAAGAATAAAACACTATGAATGATAGATAGAGAAAGGCAGCATTAACATTCTGATCCGCGTTATTATCAGAAATTCCTATAGGTGTTAGTCCTAATACAAAGCCTGGAGGGACACCTTTATGGACATTTGGCTTAGAAAAACACCGCTAAGTTACACATAGTGCTGGATAGTCAATCACACAACATGGGAGATGTGTCATTATGTTCCCCTTGTAAAATCAGATAAGAAAAAAAGACCACCAAGATTAACACTTTACCTGCTGCCAAAAACTTAATTGAAAAAATAACTAATTGATGGTGCATGTGTCAGTTAAATATAGTAGGGACATCACCACTGTCCTTCAGATATCAGTATCAGTCTGAATCATTACATTTTGTAGCTGAAATGTTGTTTGCTTTAATTTTTAGAGCTGTACACTGTGAAAGAAAAGGGGGCGCAGGAACCTGCTCCAAGCAATCAGACAAGGCTCATGGTTAAAGAACCCACCCTGCCCATCAATGAGCTTCTAGAGAAAAACAGCAAGACTAGTGAATCTAAGCTAAACTTCCACCCTTTACCATCCGCTGTATGGCCCAAGCATGGCAACCTGGCCCCTGTCCTTCGCCACCACGGCCCCAATAAGAGCAAAAAGGGCCACAAGAGTGACCGTTTGACAGAGCACAACAGTGAGAAAAACCGGGGGGAGGCTGCCGGTCTCCTCCCCAAGACCCATATCACAGAATCCACAAATGCTGGCACCAACCGTACAGCGCAGAAAACCAATCAAGACACCCAGACCCACATAACCCCTCCTCAGCAGGGGGAACCGGACGGATTCCCCAGCTCCAAACCCAAGACTTCAGCTCAGGGGAACACACCCTCCCAGCCGCATCAAACACCTTCCTCCCCACGCAGAGAGCCCTCCAACCGACGGCAGGACCCAGAGGAGAACCGGCCTGGAAGGTCCAGCCTTTACCAGCCTGGAATCGTCTCTGCAGCCTGGAATAATAGTCGCCCACCAGTCTTTTTCAGCCGACGGTCCTCCAGCCTGCTCTACCAGTTTGACGTCCTGAAGAGAGGTAGGAGAGGCCAGGACTGCTCCCTGATCCTGAAACATCACGTCTGTGTTATGACAGATTCTCCACATATATTCTAAGATCTCTAAACGATTAAACCTCTAGGATTAACAACTAAAAATTACTGCGCTTATTAGCAAAATGCATTTACACAATAAAGAAACAACAAATTAACATTTTTCGAGGCATGTTTTTTTGAAATCACAAAAAAACCCGTGTCTTTTAAAATAACAGTTTAATCAGTCTCTCTCTGTTAAAAAAAGAGACAATTCAACTCATGACTAAGAGGACGTCTCTCTTTGCTCTGCAGACGATTTGTGGGATTTCTCTTAAGAATACCCTTTTGTTGAGCGAAAAACTTCAGGAATTAAACTTCTAAATTTGTTGCATTTATCTTCTTCACAGAATCTGACTACACACACGATGCCTTCTGTATGAGCGAGTGCAGAAAGGAGAAGGATGAGAGGGAATATTACTGCTACAGTGAGTTTGGTACGTAAGACAAACACAATGCAGCTGTTTTTAGGAGCCTTGAAGTCCCTGATGTCCATTCTTCTGTATTTAAAATGAACACACTGCAAAACTATCTAGAAATGAGTAAGAATTTCTTAAAATAAGTGTATTTTCCCTTAATATTAATAGCTAAATAAGAGAATCTACCAATGTAATGAGTATTTTTACCCTTAAAAAGGACAATTGTATATTTTGCACTAGGAATAAGAGACTACAGATGATTTTTTTCGTACATTAAAAGTAAATTGTCTTATTCCATTGGCAAATGTTATCACTTACCTGCTCAATTCAAGAAAGAATGCACTTATTTTAGGGAAAAAAAATTACTTAGTTAGATTTAATTTTTTTGCAGTACAATTTTTTTTTTGTAATTTTATTTTTATTTATTTTTCTGGTGATTTGACATTTCAAAAGCAAACAGCCAGTTGCAACAAACAGGTCATGCAAACAGCAGTTGATTAAAATAAAGAGATTAAAAAAACAAAACAGGTAAAACGGTGAAAAAGGCTTACTTTACAAGCAGATACTTTGGTATCTTTGGTAGGAACACACCACTATGGTTTATTTACAGGCTTTACATACTCAGAGCATTTTGACCAAAATCTATAAGATGCATCATTTTGTATCACGAGAAGAAACATGATCTTAAACCAACACTTTTTATTACAGCTCTACACTGCTTGTTTTTTTATTTTATTTTGCAAGCTTACATTTAACTACGTAAACTAAAAGTGTCAAGAAGTATTTGAATATTCACATATTTCTTCTGTTTGTGCCAAAAAAAGTTGAAGATCAGTCAAAATAATTTAATGTCAAAGAACAAAACACAAAAAAAGTTTCCCAAGATTTTTTATTTATTTCAGTTGGGAAAAAAAAGTTATGCAAACCAATTTTACACAATGTGAAAAGGCATTTTCCATCATTTGTGATTTTTACCTGGATGTGCAGGAAACACGTTTCACTCTACAGCATTACCTCTATTTTTTTAGTGGTTGGGTTAGGGTTAGGGCTGCGTCTCAGGGTCAGATTCAATCAATAAAACCCTTAATAATGTCACATTATCATTCATTTTTAAAAGCATATTGCTTGAATAACTGGTTTATTTTCATTTACCAGCTAAATAGTCGCCTGTGTTATTTTTTTGATTATGTAAACCACCCCCTACCTTTCAAAAACCCGGTACAACCATCATTGTTTACCAAGTATTCACAGTTTGCTGTACTTTTGTACTTTTGACAAAGTTGCTATAATGTGACTAATTATTGTCATGATATATTTCCCAAGACTAAAGCAGAGATATGCTTGGAAGCAACAATCTGAGAATGAGAATTTACTGATTGAATAAAGAAATTGATGCTTCAAAAAAGAGAACAGACATGGAAACATGGCCCTAGAACTGAGGAACCAATGAATATAGAAAGCAAGCTGAAGCATTAAATAATACGAATGAAATAGGTGAAAAAAATAGGTCAACTGTGAGACACAAAAGAAAGGAATCAACTAATTAACAGAAAGTTCTGACTGAAGGAGATATAATTAATGATAAATGAATGTGGGAAACTTGTAGAAACGATTCAAAAATACCTATATGATGACTAAATAAAGACAAAACTAATCAAAACACCAAGAATTACACAAGAGAAATAAACTAGAAAACAACCTACAAAAGGTAAACAAACAGAACCTTGTTTGGCACACCCAAAACAGAAAAAATAAGAGAGTATGTCAAACCATGTGTGAAACAAATCAAATTGAAACCTTAACATGCAGATCCTGATGATTAAAAACCTTTAAAAAGGAGGGAAAACATTTTTCATTTACATATTTTTGAATGACGGGATCTTTTCGTTGATCTTTTAAACGGGCTCTATTTTAGTGATTTATTGATTCTCCTGGTCTGTTAGGAACAGTTCTAGCTTCTAAAAAATAAACTCAGCTTTATTGATATTTTTTCCCACCAGTCTAGGTTAGTTATGATATCATTTTAAGACTTCTAAATGAAATCTTGTCTTTAAGACAAATCTCTATATTTACTTATTTTATCCTCATCTCTTTATAAGAAACATATAAAAGAGACAACAAGGGCAAAACAAAGAGATCATATGTTACCTAAATATTAGACAGGAGGGACTCCCACTTCATTTAGCAACAGCAGTTAAGATGCGTGAACCACTTTTAAGTTAAAATAAACTTTAGCAGGGGAAAAAGTCAAATTCTAAGAAACAATAAAACAAAATGTTTTCTTATTTCAAATTAAATCCTAAAAAGAAAACCAACTAATTTAACTAAAGCATTACTCAGCGTGCTGACTGTAATGCATACCAGCCTGAAACTATAACAGATATCTTCCAGCTATTGAATCCCTGCTACATCCAGAGTTTAATTTCCAATACAGCTGCAGCATATATATGAAAAACATTTAGAGTATGTGGAAATATTTTACTCCTCTGTCAAGTTGGATCTCATTAAACATGTAGGGTACATAGTAGGGTTCAATCTCTCAAGGTGAACATGTGCTTTAGAGCTTGAATCAAGGAAGAGAAATGTGGTTATGGCTTGCTTTGCTAACAGCTGTTAGCCTGGTTTGGTTAGCCTGGTCGCTCGTCTCTGAAGCGCTCAAAGTAATTCTTAAAAACAAAAAGGAAAAATTAAACTAAAATGTGAAAACGAAACAGTTAAAAGGATAACCAAGCCTTATTAAAGCAAAACATATTTTATGTTTGGATTTTTATTGATATGCCTTTAAATTGTGCCATTATGGAAAGTTAAGCTAACTAGCTTCACAGACCTGAGAATGAAATGATTTCCACTGAATAACTAATACTCAGATCACAACAATGGATGTTACAGCTCTCTGGACACCATTGTCAACCCAACTGATTTAAATTAATTTCACTTTTTTTTAAAGCGCCAAATTACAACACATTTCATCTTTACAGAGATGATCCAGTTAGCTTGTACAGTCAGATTGGTAAAAAGCTTTCTATCTAAGGAAACCCAGCAGATTGCATCCAGTCAGTGACTTTACAGGATTTGATCCTCCTGGATGAGCATGAGGTGACAGTAAATATGCCCTTGCATTGTGTCATTGACTCTTCAGCAATCCCTCACACCAAGCATGCATGCAGCTCCAGTGGAGAGAAAATAATCTCCCTTTTAACAGTGTGAGCGGCCATCTGCTGAGGCCAAATGGGGCTCAAGGAGACAGAAGCAGAGACACAAAAAGGAACATTGAAAAGAAAGTTTAATCAAACTTTTCTTTTCTTCCAAGCAGCTGTCAACGGAATCGTCCACAATATTGATGTGTTGCGTAAAGGAGTTCGATTGATTACACTGATGGTCAGTGCTGACGGCTTCTACAAGATGAGTCGTCTCTATGTGACCCCAGACAGCTTCTTCTTCAAGGTTCGCCTCCTGGTATTAGACACCTACAAGTGCAGTAAGCCCTGCCCTGATATCAAGCTCGGTGAGTGAAAGGTCACATCTTAGACGAAGACGTCTTCTCTCATTGTCTCATAGCATGAATTAATTTAGTTGTGACTCTTAAAATTCAGTTTTTGTGATTAAAACCAGAGCATTCCATCTTTTATCAGCCTCAAAGGTATTTTGAAGAGCAAGTCTGATGAATGCTAATACTGTTACAATTACAGCACCCCACAAAATTATTTATACCCTCTGAACTTTGACGTATCATCACAAATACATTTCTGAAAAGTGTGTGTAGGGTTTGTGCTTAGCGACCTTTCTCAATAATCTGCTTTTATGCATTATTCAACACCCCCCTCAGATATGGCAAAAGTGTTATTTGATCAAAAAATATTCAGACTGTCATATATTCACCTGTGAACACATGCCCAACGGATTGTGTGGTTAGAACAACAAATGAAAGTGCGAATCGAGCTCAAATCATGGTCAAGCAGATAACTCTGCACATTTATGGAATAAATTTACTATAACTTCCGTTCAAAATATGAGTTTTTCATTAAAAATTATTTAACCCCAAGTCAAACATATTTCAGTTAAAAAATCTTGACTAACTAGGGAAACTCAACTAAGCTAAGCTACTATGTATACATAGAGGAAGAAAAAACATTCGCAGTGCAAATCGGAGAGGGAAATAAAACCTTATTTGGAAAAATAATGCTTCATTAAATGATTTGCTTAATCAGAAACCAATAGTGTTTAGTTAACTGATTCTTAACCTTCTTTGATTGAGCTAGTAGATATCAGACATGAGGACTCCCATTAAATCACCTTTGGATATATTTTGATAATCAAATGGGCTGAGCATACAGGAAAACATAAACATTAACGTTATATCAGTGTTTTAAACCCTTAGAAATAAGGCTTACACAACATTAAACAAATTAAAAGATCAGGTCCACTTAGCCTTTGATCGACTTTTAAGAAACTAAAATCAAAATACAATCAAACTGAAGTTTGTGTTAGAAAACCTAAAAACGTCTAAAAAGGTTCAATATTTTTGCAAGATATTTTGTGTAGATTTAGCATTCACAGCTTTCACTGTTTCTTTACAGTCAAAATGATCACATTTTCTATCATTTGTCCCAATGTATTAGACTCATCCAAACTGTTTCGTTATTTTTCCCACACTTCTTTGCAGGATGTGAGAATTCAAGTTCCCTGAACTCAGGATGTTGACTGAAAAAAAAATAACAACAAAAAAAAAAAAGGTTATCTATGTGGTTCTCCCCACTGAGCTCGAACTGTCATCTACTTTGTTCCACAGGGGCCAGATACATTGTAATGGGTCAGATCTTCCACCGGAGACGCCATCTTCCCAGTGACCTGATGACCCTTGTGGCTGGCAAACTAAAGCCCGGAGATGGCCTCCTGCGCAGCAGCAACTACGTCAAACGGTTCAACAAACGGAGACACCAGAAAGCTCTGGAGGCCGTCCGCTCCAGGTGTAGGTGAACCAGAGATAAGACTGTCGCCCCCTGCTGCAGGGGAAGAGACTCTGCTGCTGATGTTACCAACGAAGGACATGGACATGGATGTGCTACCACAGAACTAATGAGTTGTTCAATATAAATAACTTTGGTGAACCGGACTTAAATCTAAAGGCTTCTCCTGAACTCATCAACTCCATTTAAACTCTTCATGCATTCATGGCTGGTACATGAAGTCCCAGATTCTTTCAAGAAGTGAAATGAGGCTGCTCCAAAGAACAGAACAGATCATTTCTCAGTTAAATCATCTTCTCCTCCAAATTATGACATCGGAAATCGTTTCCTTATGTTATTACAATGACCATAAACACAGCACGGGATATCTGTGGTTTGCTGTTCAAAGCGATGCTATCTCTACGATATTAAATCCAGATAACACAGTGTAAAAAAGTTTGCACATGTTTTGTCCTCAATACCTTTTATAAAGGTCATTTGCCTTTATGAATATATGGCTTGCATGACTACAAAGAATATTACTGCAATTAAATAAATGGTTTATTGGTTGGTTGTAAGATGTTAGTGATCTTGGGGGGGTGGGGGGGGGGGGTGGAAGCAAAGAAGCAGCAACAAATCACAGCAGAAAGGAGTAAGAAAAAAGGAGGAGGATGAGGAACTTCAGCTGGCCCTGGGATACTTTCTGCTTTCTCTAGCTTTGATTTAGTGTCCAAGATGATAAGGTGGTGGGGGTCCAAGCTGAACGACGAGGAGGAGCATGAATCTAATCAAAGAAACCTGATCCTCCGCACACCTGGATGCTCAAAGAAGTGCCTTCATCGCGGCTTATATCCGAGATGCCGTTTTCTTGCACGTTGAATCTGTTTGGGGTCCCGAAAAGCCCAGAGGGGATATTTGAGAAATGCAGGAGTCCAGGAAGAGTGGAGTGAAAAGATTAGCGAGGTAAAAGGAAAAAACAAATAATGAATAATAAAAGGAGCTTTGGGTTTGTTTCATTGGAAAATGTCCTTGATGGTAGAAAGATTCTTGATAAAAATCATGTTTTCTATAGATTAGAAATATCCCCTATCCCCCCTCAGTGGTTCCATGAGAAGAAGTCCCACAACTAGGTTGCAGAAATTAAAAGTTTAACAACCAAATTCTCAGCCTGTCCTCCAGGAAGGCTGTGCTGACCCCCGCTCCATATGTCCGCCATCTCTGGTCAGTTCCCAGGCTCGCTGCAGCCTCTATCTACGATCAGCCCTGGAGGGAACAGCAATGTGGGCAGGAAACGGGAGCCCGATCCGCACTGTGGCTGCCATCACAGCGGGAGGACATTCCTCATCACAGAGCATGTAAAGGAGGGGTGTGGGGTGGGTAGGTGGGAATATCTCAGAGATGCTTCCTGTGTGAATACTCCAGAAAAACAAAACTAACAAAAAAAGAAAGAAAGAAAACTGCTGCGGGCTTGCGGTCATCTGTGGTGCTCCTGGCGTCCATGAGAGTCTCTGGATCCATTTAGTGGTTTGAGTGGGGAGATAAAGAGGTGGAGGCCATTGAGAGTAGAGGGAAACATGCTGATGGCCTCGTGTGTCATTTAGGATGACTTGATAACAGGAACGGTGGTAAAAGGTCACAACCTCTTTCCTGGAGGGGGAGGCACCTCTCCACTCTGAGTCAGAGTGTTTTATGTGATTAAAAACAACATAAACTGGTTTATAACTGCAAAGTTTCTGGAAAATGAAACATGGTTTTACAAACTTTTAACGTTTATTTTTATTGAGCTCCTTTTCCACAATAGCTTGTACCTGTTTTGGATTTTAATCTCAGAATAAATAAAACAGTTCTGTGTAGACCTCAGAGGTTTGTCAGAGAACCAGTACTGGTGGATTACATCTAAAGATAATAAAGATTTCATGAAAACATTTTTTTTGCCTCTCTTTCCAAATAATGCAACTCATTGGGAATTAAATAAAAGACTTTCACACATTAGTGTAATGTGAAAACAATGATGATGTCACACCCTAATCAGTTAATTACCTTATGATAAATGTCTCTTTTGTCTTTAAACGATCTCCCATTAAAGTTAGTTATTGGTTACATCCAGAAAGTATTCAAGGTATGACCTGTTTTTATCTAGATCATGATTCAGTCTTTTTCCAGATATTAATAAATTCAAATCCAACCCACTATACCCCATAACACTAACAGGACAAAGGTTTTTATGTTAAGATTGTTGCTAATTTGATACAAACTGAAAACTAATTAATCACATTTATTTAAATCAACTCAAACTTTATTCATAAAGAACATTTAAAAACAACCAGGATCAAAGTCTCCAGATCTCTATTTGGAAGGTATCCTTTTACATTTGATTAAAATCTCAAATAGTAGAAACTATTTTTCACAACTGAGTCAACTTGGGGATAAAATTCCATCCTGCTTTTCAGCCTCTGTGTCCTGCTTCAGCTCTTGTATTTTCTACTTCCCTGTAGGCCTGGCTTGGTGACACCATCACAAAAAAACTCAAAAAACTTAGAATTCTACCTTTTTCTCCTCAGACCAGATCATTTCGTTTCTGTTAGCCTTTCGGCTAACTCCAGCCTTTATAAGATGCGACTTTCTTCTGGAAACCAAACAGGCCTGGTTGATGGATCGGTGTCCCTCTGGAAGGTTCTTCTCTCTCCACAGAGGAACCATGAGGTTCTTGCTCCCTGACTAAGTCCTTTCTTCCCGTTGGTCCAGTTCAGGCAGCTGGCCGGCTCCAGGATGACTCTGGGTGCTTCTAGACATCTTCCATTTAGAAATATTGAGTTTTTTTCCCCTTTCTGTTCCCAGGTTTGTTCCTCCAGATGATCCTGTGTCTTCATACAGTGACTTCAGGCTTGTTGTTTACACTCATACATGAACAGTCCAGTTTACTGAAAGGTCATTGTTGAAGATTTTACAAGTAATAAAGGGTTCAAGTATTTCCTTCTATGTGTAATGAAGCAAAAATAAAATGAACTTTTTTACATTGTTTAACTTTTTCTATTAAATACTATCATCGCCATGCACCACATAAAACTGGCTTTTATGAAAAAGCAGCTGGAAAAAAAAAAAAAAAGAGTCGTTTACAGCTTCCTAAAATCTACATGACAAACATGGTGAAAAACGTGAGCCGTTTGGGTCCCTCCTAGGATTAAATGGAAAAGATGTACAATGTTAAAAAAAAAAGCCATCATGAATACACCTTCAACACTGACAGATGGCATCATGATGCGTTTCTTCTGCATAGACAGGAAAGGTGTTCAGAGCTGAGGGGAAGATGGGGGTAAACAAAATGCAGTCCTGAAGAAAAAGCTGTTAGAAGCTCCAAGACTTGATAGTGGGGTGGAGATCCACGTTGGTGGGTGTCCTTAGCCTGCAAACTAAAACTGATGTAATGTTTTATGACCAGATTGGAATAGATACAGAAAATTTTCTTTTCAAATATTTGAATAGCCCTGTGACAGACTGGCGACCTGTCCAGGGTGTACCCCGCCTCTCGCCTGAAACGCAGCTGGAGATAGGCACCAGCAACACTC
>JAUZNJ010119516.1:0-19260 GCA_034780135.1 Jordanella pulchra | reverse complement strand
CTGCTTGGGTGGAAAGAAAACCAGCAGCCACACGGCCCTTTCTGGAACCAGTTTGACACCCCTGATTTAGATGAAACTTCGGAGAAACATGTCTTCTACTCCAAGTATTGACAGGTGCAAAAAGCCATATGTTAGCCATATGTTCCCATACAAAGGATAAGGGAGGACCAACAGAGATTACTAAGCATATGGGGATTCCACCAAAAACAGGTTTGCTGCCCTCCAGGATGACCTTGAAGAGAACAGCCTGTTTCCAGACAACAGAAAAGGGGATGACAACATTAAGCTCTCCCTCAAACAGCCTCATAACAAACCAGCTGCTAAGCCAAGAACATTATTAGTAAAGTAACTAATAATGCTTCGGAAGAGATTAAACACTTCTGCAATAAGAAAAACACAGGAATAGTGAATGTTGACTGTAGCATGCTGAACTCCATAAGAGGGTCACACAGATCACATAACTACATCCAACCTTGAAGACCTTAGTGATTCACACTGGAGAACTGAATGATGTTGCTAAGAGAAAGTCAGAATTATTAAGGGTAGATGTGATTAGTCTGCTTAACACTGGGGAACAGACCCATTTAAAAGTTTTCATCAGTGGCTTAGTTGCGCCACCTTCAGGAGGAGATAACGTCTTCAGCAGAGTTTCCTACCTGAATAAATCAAACAAGCTAGCTCTGCAACTTCAATTGGATTTATTCAACATTTAAAATGTTCTGGGCAATAAACACCTCTTCAAGAGTGTTGGATTTCACCTCAATAGATCAGGTACAAAACGTTTTGCTCACAACATTTTCTACTCCCTGAACAAAGTAAAGTGATGTGAATGAAAACCAGATAAAGAGTCTTCCTGAGGATAAACATCAGCTGAGACCATGGAACAGGAGGACTTGAAGCATGAGTACTTGGAATGGGAACAAAACAGAAGAAACAAATAAAAAAGACAGACAAAATGGTCAACAAGGGCATTCCCAACAGACGCATCTTCCTTCAAACTGGACCCCCGCAAGCCCTATAAAGCATCTCCTGTATCCAGTCCAACACAACAGCTGAATCTGTCCCCTCAATATGAAAACTGATGTTTTGAGGTGGAATTTATTGCTTAAAAACTTGTTAAGATTATTTTTTTCCAACTCATCAAAAATATATAAATAAATAAAAGCAGCTCTCTTGCATGTAACGACAAAACAGATCAGATAAACAACCAGAATGCCGAGCATCCAAGGCTTTGAGGCATGAATGCATCATGACCAGCATTTGACCAAGGGTCTAAATTTTGGCATTTAAAAGTTTTTGACGCCCAGAACACATTTGGTGTGAATGCACCATTACACACACTCTCACACGCATACATTATCATCTTGCAGACATATGTTCTCCTCTCACATACATAGATTCTTCTGTCAAGTCTTACATGTATAAACTGTACTCTCCAAAAGACAGTCGAATGTTTTTCAGATGTATATTTGGGATGTGAAGAAAGAAATGCAACAAGATTCTGCAGATTCATTGTTCACATGAAACTCCAAGGACAAATTAGTGGCCATGTTTATAATCTATCTGGAGTTTTGTCACAATCAAGAACCATCCAGGATTCATTCTGTCATTTTCAGTATTTTAATGCAATTTTCAGTGCACCTCAACCCCATATTATAGACAAGCAAAAGACAAAGAAATGTCATTTTAAATAGTTTCATTATGCAGGTTTTCAAATAAATTCTTTTGAAATGTGCATACGGAATATACTTTGTATTCCCTGATTTAAGAATGACTTCCCATTTAACTCAGAACTTCCTGTGTCACACAATAAATAGATTATTTAATTTAAATTACTGTATATAGGTATCTGAGAGCGGAATATAAAATCGATGTGAGAGTATAATGTATGTGTGTAGGAGGAGAAAGTATGGATATGAAAAGATAATGTATATGTGGGAGATAAAATGTGTGTAGGTGAGAGATAACATATGTATAGCATAAAATATAGAGATATAAAATACATATATATGAGATAAAATACATTTATGTGAGTGAAAAAAAATGTATGTATGTGTGAGATAAAATATATAAGAGTAAAACTATAAAGTGTGTGCCAAATTATTAGGCAAGTTGTATTTGAGAAGATTCTTTTTATTACTGAACAAAAACTATGTTCTTGATCAACCCAAATACATATAAAAGCGTAATATTTTTGAAAGTTGAAATGGTCTTTTTTTTATAGATTTGGCTATCTTAGAAGGATATCTGCTTATACAGGTGCTGTAACTATTATTGTTTTTGCCAGATAATTAAGCACACCTTATAAAGGCTGTAGATATCATTGACCACACTCCTTGTTACAGAGATGGACATCGCCTGATTTACTTAATGGTAGTTGGCTTTCAAGCCCATACAACTTGGAGTAGGACAACATATATGAAAAGGATGATGTGATTAAAATACCATTGGCCTAATAATTCTGTACACAGGTAGACAGATATTTCTAATATTATAGGCATTAAAACTATTACTCTTAATCTAACAAAGGAAAAAAAGAACAAAAAGGAGAGTGACGGCTAGGATATAAGTGTAAAGAGTAGGAGGTGAAAAAAAAAATCTGGGACCACAAAGAAGAGGAGTATAAATATGTTCATTGCCCTTTGAACTGAGGCTGGGAGATTAATTGAAACAGCAATATAAGAATTGCACTCAGAGAGCACAGACCACCAACAAAGGAGAAAATTTTGCCACAAACTGTGACTTATACCTGTAGCTAAAACTTCCACATGATCTGGATCATTATCAAGTGTGAATGAATTGTTCACCCGCATGAGGCACACCTCTGCTGAAAAATTCACAAATTAACAAATTAACAATGTTCCCTTTCCTTGTGTTTTTGTCTTCAGTAAAATACCTCCTGACTTTTTGAGTTCAAGTCTGAGGTTGTAAATAGTCAATGCCGCTACCCTCTGGTAAAGTGGCAAATGGCTTTTTCCGCCAAAAATATCCCTATCTTACAGTGTTACAAATTGTTTAAAAAATTAGTTTATCCAGATAATGATCTGGATCATCACTAAGATGTAAAGGATTGTTCCTTGGAATGAGGGACACCTCTGATAAAAACATAAATAAAATCCATCCATAATTTTTCAAGTTCTCCTGTACACAGGCTGACAGACAGACAAACACACAAACAACTCTCTCAAAAACATAACCTCCTTGGTTATGTTGCCATGCACAAGCTCATAGAAGTGCTGTACAAGTATATGGTTGATGCTGATATAGGTGCAGCACTGGCAAAAACCATAGAGGGGCAGTGATCAATATAACAATTGGAAATGCAGAAAACAAGGGAAGAAACAATTTACATCCCACTTCCAAAATGGTTGAGTGCAGTATTGTTTACTTAAGAATTTATGATTACTGAAGAATAGTTGGTATGTTTATGGCAACCACACAGAAACGGTGGAATAAAACTGTAGGTTTACCTGCCGCACACAAAGATATGTGATGATAGGAAAACCAGGTTGCCTGTGGAGCCTATACAGAGACCATATCTTAAAATAACAGATAAAAAAATGTTGTGTTGCGCCATAAAACATGAAAATAATATTTTTTGACATAGAGGATGAATTTCCATGTTTCAACTTAAGCATTTTCACTAGGGTAGAAGCTGCAGATTGCCTCACAATGCTGCTCTGGACTTTGGTGGAATCCCTTTTCTGCAGCCCTGACCCAAGCTGATTCCACAGGACACCTCCCACAGAGGTGTGCCTTGCTTCACCTACCACTGTGTGAAGACACAAAAGACCAGAAACACAGAACTCTTCTTCTTACAGTGAAGATAAACATTGGAAGAGACACCAACATGAAAACCAGAGAGACCTGAAGGACCTGAAGCTAAGTCATGATGGTTGACATTTCAGAACTAAACTACTGCAAAACAGATGGTTGCAACAATTCTCTTTGAGTTTTAGGAACCTTTTTTTTCTTGGAGAATTTAACAGACTGGAGGTGAGAGCATCCTAAGGAAGCCTTTTTCCTGTTTTGTGGCCCATGGGACAAAGGAACCCCCTTCTGCTGTGAGCCTGCCATGCTAAAATGCAAACTGGAGAAAGTAACTTTCGGAAAGGGAATTGGACAGAGGTACAGGTCCAACACCAGAGGTTAGGGACAGAGGTTCTAGCTAAAACAAAAAGTCTTCGATAATTTTAATCATTTAATGTGTTTACTGTTGAGTACAGACAAAGTTGACAAGATGGACCGCATGGTGCACCATGCTACAATACTATGCTTGCAGCTGTTATAAAGCTAAAAGCAAGCTTTATTTCACTAAGACTCACTAACACTAATACTGAAATAACATTTTATGTGTCCTGCTATTTGTTCATTACATTTGATTATCAAATGATGAAAAAGTCATTTAATGGATTCCTCATTTCTGCAGACTGCTAGCTCAGAAGATTAAGAATCGATTAACTAGAGGTTATTGATGTCTGATTAAGCAAGCCATTTAATAAAACATTAATGTTTTATTCACCTGATGAATTTGCTTTGTGAATTGGTTTGAAAATATCCCAATTACTCTAAATCAGCCATAAGCTAATTTGGTCACATTCCACATTCTTCAAGATAAACTTTGGTTCCCAAACATAAAATCCATGCTAAAACTGTGATATCATTGTATCATCTCATTGATTATGGTTTTCAACCATGTTTATGTTCTTCTGTGTACATTGTAGCTAGGTTTTAGTTAAGTTTCTCTAGTTTTCAGTCAAAAGTGGTAAACTAAAATATGTTTAAGTAGTCTATTGTTAGGACTGATTTTCACTAAATGACAAAAAATGTTAATGTTGTACAGCAATACAAAACACACAAGACACACTGTCATGCACTTACATTTTATTCATCTGCAGCAGATAAAGAGTAAGGACAACACTTTTATTCATTCTAAGTCTTTTGGATAATTGCCAAACTTTGTCTCTTCCTGCCTCCACTGTACAGTGCATAAACCAGTAAAGCCAGCTGGCCAAAAGTGCCTCTTTTCTATTAATTAAGTGGGAAAAACTCTTCTTTGTCTTTAGGTGGCATTATTATGTTATTATCTGGAAGTCTTTAAAATATTTTTTTCCAGACACCAACAAAACAAAGTTTAAGGTGTCCTTTGACTTATGAACAAAAAGAGATGGAACATTAATTAGGAGGAGATTTACTATCTTTAATCCTAGCCCCATCCTGCAGACATCAGCAGTGGATGCACTTTTTTCACTTTCAGGTAAAGCATGTAACAATAGCATTTATGGAGTAATAGTGTTCATTTTTTATTCATTTAACTGACAGTTGTAATTTGAGGTACTTTGCTGGGATTGCCTGAAGATGACCAACAATCTCCTCATACTACAGTGAGCTTCCTTAGACTCTTTATGACAAAATGAAGTGCTACTCCTCCTTCACACTTCATTACCCACAGTAATGCCTAAGCACAATGATGTATGGAACACTTCTCTTTCTCAGACATGCCTCTGGCAGAAATGGCTTGTGAAAATGTTCTAAAGAAATGCATCAAACAACTACATTGTATTCATACTTGGAAAAAATAAACCTTTTGTGTTGATTTTACTTGTTCTGTGTCAAAATATGAAATTCAAGGTGATGGTAAAAAGTGAAAGTCCGAAAAGCTATAGGGTTAAACTTCACTGTCAGATTTTTAAAATAGTGTTAATTTCTCCATCATTATAATTAGTTTATTTCAAAGCTAATATTAAAATATAACCTTTATTATATTCTATATGGAATCCATCATTATAATTAGTTTATTTCAAAGCTAATATTAAAATGTAAGGTTAATTATATTCTATAGGGAATCTACATATGTTATACACCAGCATAGTCTCTTGAGGACCAGATAAAAACAATATTCTGTAAAACTTTGTTTTGCTGCAATTATTGCTAGAACATCCATCCATCAACAGCAGAGACGAAGAATTAAATTTTAACAAGAAGAAACCATCAGATACAGGCTCAGTGAGGGGCCCTCTGCAAAGCTATAGCTATAGCCCAAAGCTATAGCTAGGAGAGAAACAGGACTAAACCCTAAAATTCTGTCATCTGCAATCAAAGATGTTGATGGCAGAAGCCCAGCAGAAATTGTCAGAGCCAAATGGAAACAGACCACTTGAAGCAACTATCATGACAGAAAGCAGAAAGTTATGGTTTAACTTGACAAAAACAGACGGGGTGTCTGCCTTACTAACTAAAACTGGTAGTTTAATACACAAGAGTTTACCCTAATAACTGAAAGATCTGCCTCCCATTCCACTTTTAGAAATTCTAGTAGTAGTAGTAGTAGTAGTAGTAGTAGAATACCTGCAGATTAAAAGCAAAATGCTCTGTAAGGAGCATATGGAACAATCTGATTTCTGATATATAAGGGAGCTTGGTAATTTAGGGCTTTATGAGTGACAAAGATGTTTTAAATTATATTCTAGATTTAACGGGAAGCCAGGGAAGGGAAGCTAAGAGATTATCTCTCTTTTATAATTTTTATCAAAACTCTGGCTGCATCGTTTTGGATCAGCTATGTGTATTCAAATGCAGAAGGTTTTGTCATCCAATGTTTTATGTCTTCAAATCCGCCTGTAATATAGGCAATGGGGATTTATGAACAAATAAAGCTAAATATAATAATTTTAACAATGAAGATTAATCACATCCTGTCTGATAACTCTACCGATTGGGAACATATATAAATATTAAAGAGAATTGGCCCTAGCACTGATCCCTGTGGTACTTCAATTGTAACTCTAGAGCTTGAGGAAGATTCATTATTAATTGAACACATTAAAATCTGTCAGACAAGTTATTTAAACAAGGCTATTGATGTTGCTTATGATCAACTGTATCAAGTGGAGTGCTGAGATCTAATAGGAAAATTATAGATACCAATGAATATCACAGACCATGGGAATATCATTCGAGTCTTTTACCAGTGAAGTGTTGAGATCAAATGTACGGAATTTAATTAGAGCAATTGCCTTTGACATCACATCCTGCAATGGAGGTTATATAGTGGGCTAATTCCGATTTCATTCTTTATTTCTTGGGCTATTGGCCCACCGCTGCATAATGCGAGACACACCAATTCTCAGCTGAAACTATGTAAGTAGCCACTAAATCTCTTCGGAGAAGAGTCTGGGTTCACTGGACAGTCAGACTGAATCTGCCTTTGATTCAGAAAACATGAATGCAGTGTCTTTTCCTGCAATTCAGACTGTGTTGGACACAGTGTTTTTAAACCTATCTTCTGAAGCAAATAACTACTCAGTTCTGGCAAATCCAGCCCCAGACCCAACAGCTGGCCAAATTGCTATCTTCCAGAGGAGCCGCGAGATGCTGCTGAGTCGCCAGACTGCATCATACTGGTTCTGGCACCTGCCTAGGAACAACAGCTACTGGTTAACTGCCGTAGCAACAGGGAGATTCCCTATAAGTCACAAAATTAGGCCCTGAAAGGTTGCTTTGTTATTGCGTCTTTGCAGTTCATCTGCAGGCAAGAGTTGCCCTTGGAGAAACTGACTGGACAGAGGACTGGGTCTCCAAACCGAAGGACCCTTCCATTCGAGCCAACATTACCATTCATCAGAATCAGAATCAGAATCAGAATCAGGTTTATTGCCAAGTAGGTTTTCAGACTTACAAGGAATTTGCCTTGGTGTTTAGTGCACAACACAACACTTCTGCAAACTGATGCTTAATAATTGCCCTGCTTGGGTGGAAAATATGGTAGAAAAGATGTTTTGCTTGTATGCTACCTGAAATAAGCTTTCTGATTTCAACTTTTGATGCAGTTGAAACAACAGTGACCAACTGAATGCTGCAGTGGACTGGCTAGCATCTATAGCTTAAAGCTACCTTATGTCTGGCCACATTTGTAGGCCACGTTTTGACCCTAACTTCCTTTCTTTCAGCCAGAACCAACCAAACAGGTACTCCTGCGACCAGATAAGCTAACTCATTCTCTTCCAGCTTTATTACAATTAATGTATTTCTGGGTCACTATTCATTTTTCACTGTAAAACCAAATGTAAAAACTTTACTGCTCTGTTTGCATTTAATATCTATTCACATTTACCTGCTGCAAATTTTAAAGGACATTTTAGATGCATTAAGCTTCAAAGCTTGAACCTTTCTCACGGACTCCTGAACAGACTCCTAAAACCTCTTTTCCCCTCTTATTTGTTTTATTTACTTGTGCTTATTTTTATTAGTGTTTAGAGCTTTTTAGTGATTATTAGCTAATAAAGGTACCATTGTTTTAACCCGTGGTTGTTTGTGGTAATTTGATACAGTCAATGATATAACACCCAGGCCAGATTCACTCTTTTTGGTTGACAGAATGAACAGAGAAATTTTCTAAGTGGGTTAGAGTAACTAGGATAGGGTAATTCTGCTGATACCCATAATCGAAATTATTAAATAATATTACTAAATTGGTGAACCAGATGTAAACAGCCAAATCTAGGAGCCCCACTTTGATTAATGGCTAAGAACCCTGGTATTACGCAGATTAAAGTTATAATCATCTAACTAATGATCATATATTGATTTTACCCTTGATTCTGAATGACCTATTAATTAGCTACAACTTCCAGTTCAAGTTAGTCAATATATTCATAATCTTCCGGTAAAAGAGAACAACAGCTGTTTGAGTACTATGATGAGCTCTAAAACCTGACTGAAACCCTTTAAAAAGGTAATTTTGGTTAAACTGCTCACACATTTGTTTACAGCTATTTCATGAAGAATTTTAGAATAGAAAGGAAGATAAGTTATAGGTCAAGAATTGACTAAGCTGTTTTGATCAAGAGAACGTTTCTTAAGTAAAAGTTTAATTGCAGCTAGCTTAACAGCCTACAATACAAATCTATATAACCATATCTAAAATGGAAGAGGAAATCAGAGGGAATACTTTCTTTAATAGGTTGGTTTGAACTGGACCTAACATACAATTTGCAGAAGATAATAATTTTGCTAGCTATGAAACCTCAGATGAATCCAAACAGTACAAACACAGTTTTAGGCTCTATAGTTCAGTCAGATGCTGCCTCATCTTCCAGAAATGAACCAATTGTATTTAGAGAGATACCAATTATCTCATCCCTAACAGAATCAATCTTTTTTAAGAATCCAATAAAATTATTACAGCTAAGAGCAGATCCAATGGATGGTTCAACAGAGCTGTCATTTTAAGATTATTCTTATTCTCTAATGCCGCCTTATTTTTGCTTGTTTTGAAGGACGGGTCTGGTGTATCCTCTGTGGCCTTGGGTATCCCATGATTCATTGCGAGTCCAAGCAAGCCAGCTGATTCATGGTCAGAGGAAAGAGGAAATGGTGATGAGCAATGGTGAAAATTGTAAATGCAGTTTAATATAAATAAAGTAAGTGAATAGTTCCATCTGAATTTAATGAAAATACATTTTTTAAAAGGTTATCGAGTCAGATATGTGGCAAGTAATGTGTGGTTTATTTAAAGGTTTTATCAATGCAAATGGATCTGGCTGACATTTAATCACATATTCTGATACCTGTGCCGTATGTGAACTACAGATCTGATATCTGTGAGGACGGTACTGCTGTTTAAGCTCCTCAACAATGAAATTAGTAACAGAAGTGTCGTAAGAAGTTCGGCATCCATTCTTTGTCTGATTTGTGCATCGACTGTCACAGTTGCTAGGCACAGAGCATACGCCGTGTGAGGGATGGTAAAAGCCTGAGAAGGCCGGACCTGTTTGAATCCATAGTCAAACTCCTCCGGCCTCCTTATTTTCACAGCCCTAGAAGGACCCAGTCCAGTCCAAGACAGCTCTTGCAATCAGACACACCCAAAGTCATTTGTTCTGCCCAGCCACCGAACCAGGTGAGTCCAATCAACACAGAAAATTAAACTGCACAGATTGGACTCACCTGGTTCAGTGGCTGGGCAGAACAAATACACACCATGGAGATGACTTGTTGACTCCACATCTCCCACCTCTGCAGTGTTCTATTAGCTTCACAAGCAACCTTTAAAATCAAAACCAAAACTATACATTTCCCATTGGTATCTAAATCAGTTGAAGTTTCTAGCATTATTGATGTGGGCTGCTGCCCAAGGCAGCTTCATGTCTAGGGTGGCTTCACACTTTTTGCACATCTTAATATTTGTGCAGCAATCTTTCTAGATCACCTGCAACACTCTCCCTACTGCACATAGTACAAAAAATTGTTTTGAATCTCTGAAGATCAGCCCAAATTGCTTTGCATGAAAAAATTATTCTTTTTAAATTTTATCAGGGAACCTCCTTCAGCTGTTCAATGTTGTAGATATGTCTGTGCTTCAGCACAATTGAATCAAATGATCATATTTCCTCCTTAGCAGTCTAGAAGAGGTGCAGAGGTCTGTCAATCACTGATTTAAGTCAGGTGTGGAAAGGGAAGAGAGCACCAAAATCAAGTTTGACAGTGGTCCCTGAGGACCAGAGTTAAAGTCCTGTGCTCTACATGGCTTGAGGCAAATTGCAAACATAATCTATTTTGGTTTATTTTCAATAGGCTCAGCATTAATTTTTAGGCCTTGTAAGCTTACCGCACAACATCTGTTGCATCATAGCTTTAGTTTAACCCTCATATTATATTTGAAAAATGCTACTTAAAGAGTGTGACCTAGATGAGAGAAAATGATAACATGGATAGCAGAGTGGTCCCAAAAATAATTGTTTGGTGGTGCAGCAATCAGATCTCTTTCCACTGTATCGTCAGAACAGAGCAAATGTGGTTGATGGCTCAGAGATTCTCCCACATATGATGGTTCTCATGAGTACCGTCATTTAATATCCAAACCAAACACTCTTGATGAACAGAAAAGTACACATTTTAGGTCTCGTGACCCACTGACACACAATTATTGACATATCATTTATTTAGACTAGACAGACGAGGCATGCTCATTTTTGTCCGGTTTCAATACATTTTTGGTTTTGTTTTATTTCTCCCTTCATAATTTTCTTTCAACAATTGTTGGTCTTGGGACTTATGGACACAAAAATTATGTCACATCATTATACAGGAGTGACAGATGATACTTGTTTTTATCCAATTTTAACACATTCAATATTTCTTTAAAAAGAGTAAAATTTCTTTAAAAAGAGTAAAATCCTAATTTAATTAGATTTTTCATTAAAAGAATTTGTTGTAATTGTGTGTAGGAGGAAGGAGTCAGCACAGAGCAGCTTCCCAGTGAAGTACTGCTGAAGTCAGTTCTCGAATTGTGAGGTCACATCCATAGCTAAGCTAACAGCAAAATTCAGTGCAGTAACCCTTTTTTTAACCAAAGAGGGCACCAGATAGATGGTTTTTAAAAAAAAGCAGGATTTTAGCAAATGTACAGTCATTCTGTAAAACTAGTGCCTGAGACATACTGACAATTAGTTATTTGTAATCACAGAATTTCAAATCATGAATTTAGACTAAAATTAAGATAATAAAAACTTCTGGCACAATGCCCCACCATTTATTGCCCATCTCCAACCACACCTTACATTTCTCTCAAAGATGTACCTTCCTTTTCCCTATTTCTCCACCATCATTCCATTCATCATCCTCTCATCCACCTTAATCACCCTGAAGAGACCACTGTGGACAAAGTTAATTGGAATTGTGTAGTAACCCATATAAAATGCAGATTGGAGACCCACTAACAGTGAAAAAGAGTGATAGCTTGAGAGTACAACACTTAATGGAAGCACATAACAGTAAGTTAAAAAAGAGAGCTGGACCTACTGCTCCCTTAATGGTCTCAAAGTAGAACAGGTACATAAAAGCACAAGGTTTGGAAGAGACTTTATTGTAATACAGACCTTTATGTAACCAATAAATCTTGTAAGTCACTTGATATTTTGTTTCAGGGAATTCTAATTACTTAAATAATTCAACTGGTGTACGACTAGCATCCAAGGCAATTTATTGTAATCAGTGTGAACAACCAATACCATACATAATAAATAGCGCTCTGGAAGCTACAGTAATCTAGCAAGCCATGAGGAATGCACGACCTAAAACAACCAAGCACTTCAACAACAGTGAGCAGAAGAAAATAGAAAATGGTAGAAATATAGAAAATGGAAAAACTGAATAATAAAATTCTAAAAGATACGCATTTTATCAACATTAAAACTATACACTGATTACATGTAGCATTTATACAAGTCACTAAGTTGAAAAAAAAAAACCCAAATCCATCTTCCAAGGTGGATGAGAAAGATAAAGCAAAAGGATTGTATCCTAAAAGCTATCTGCTCAGGCCACAATTTTATTTGCTGCGCATACACTACATCATCTTACCTGGGGCTGAGCCCCGATTAACATAGGGTCCTAAAGTTGTCCTGGAGTCTCAGATACTTGATAGATGTGACAGAACCTGATGTTTTTAAATGTTTGCCTGATTTTGTCTTGTTTATACACAGTAGCACAATTCAGTCATAAATCTTTCAGTATTAATTTGCAGTATTGCAATTATGAATAGTACATGTTACTTAAAGGGAAATTTTTCTTTTCAATAAGTTGAAAGTATACCTTTGGTTTTAATATGACTGTGAATACAGTATTTCTCTAAGTAGAAATATGGTGTCTGTATTATCTTTTAAAATCAATAATAATCGAACTGATCAATTTGAAGGGCAAAATAAGACTGTTAATCAACAGATAGTATCATGAGTAACAAAAATTATAAGCATCTCCACTAAAGGTGCATTAATAAACAAGTAATTGAACTTCTTGTGATACTGGTATGTTAAACATTAATATCAAAATAAACACTTCCTCTTGTCATCTTATGTTCAAAAAAGCATTCCCTCAAAGTATCTATTTTTGTGTATAAAGTTTAGATGTAAATTAAATCCTATATTCTCTTTGATAGTGAATTGGAGCTGCTATTTTTTACACTTCTTTCAACCTTGATTAGCATGTTAGTCTTTAATGGTAGCTTTTTACAACATTGTTGTCAGTATTGAACTTTATTTTAAAAAATGCACTTTCAACATTACTTTTATGACAAATTTTACACTAACTGACACCACTTATAGATCTTATAAATTCCTTATAGAAAACTGCAGATTCTTTTGGAAACTCAGAACCTTATTAGAGATCGGTAATGAATGGTATTTTAAATAGGTCCTATGTTAATCATACGGCAGCAAACAGACACACAATACAACCATGCACGCACACATCCACACCTAAAGTAAATTTGGAGACACCAGTTAACCCATGCATCATTTTGATTGTCTAAGTGAGGAAGCTGTTGTAAAAGGAAAAAAAAAAACAACAAATGTATGAGGGGAACAGCTTGAAGAAAAATCCCAAGCTGCAATTTAGACAAATTACTTTCTTTCAGCAAGCAAACAATGCTACCACATTGTCACACTAGTTACCTGTTATTTCACTAAGATTTCAGTGTTCATACCCCAGACTGCATGCTGCACTAGAAGACTAGATCATCTGAGGACCTGAAGGTATTTCCTCTTTCTGCCTATATAGCTGGCCCACTAATTGTCTCGCATCTTCATTTAGAGCTCCAAAAAGTCTCTAGAATTTTGAGAGGTTCCCAAATGCTTTAAACACTTCAGTTTAATCCTGCCCCACGAGAACACATCATTAGGGTGTTAGATGTGTTGAAGAATCTGAGGGATATCCTTACAGTTTTTTACTGGTACAGGTCAGCAGATGAGGCTGTAAACCTCCGACTACACTTCCTCTTTCACCACCTTGACCAACCAAGCTTATCCTAAATCTCAGAGCAGATATACTCCATTAGAAGATTATCAAGTGCACACTTCTAGCATCAATTTGTCAGTTGATCACCAGGTTTCTGATAAACTAGTAGCACCAGGTAAGAATGAGGAGCCCTTTCTACCTGCACAAGAACCACCCTAGTTTTCAAGGGGAAACAAAAACAGGACATGGCCAAACTACAATGAACAACTAGTTTTATAGAGGCAGTCATTAGGGCTGAACTTCCTTATAGGACATTGTAAACACCTAGGACCAGGCAAAGGAAAAATCTTTGTAACCCTAAACCCACACACAAACTGTTTAAACATTTACTCTGAGGCACACACAACAGAATAATTTTTGCTAACCAGCTGGAAGAGAGACAATATTTTCACCAGTGTCCTCTCCGATGAATACTTAACAGAGAGCATTCCCTGATACGTAGTGTTCTTACTTCTATTATATTGATTAAAATTACTACCTTTGTTAATAATTGTTTTTGAAAATTGTACAATCCACTAATATAAATATTTATTTCCAATATTGCCAACAAGCTAAATACCTAACGAATAATATCACACTAGATTTTTGAAAGAAACTTTATATTTAGAACTGTACAGACAAAAGAACACATTATTCTCTTTGTCTAATGTGAGAATTAAGTAAGATAGCACAGGCATGGAGATCATGCAAATACCATCTACTCATCTGAGATCAAATAGTACAGATTATCCTCCCATTAACCTACAAAGACCTCCAAACAACAGTCACATGACAACATCAAAGTCAATCTTTTAACAGCTCTTTGTTGGCTGAAATCTGCAGCTGGCTGATAGTAACACTTATTCTTACTCGTGGATGGAGTCCATCCAAAACCTAATTAGAGGGTCACAATGTAAGTGGGCACTTAATTGCTCAATGACACTAATCCAGTTTGAGTTATTCAATTTTCTTTGTTAAAATTCTGCTTTTTTATGTAATGTGTTATTTTCATGCTTGCCAGAGGATTTGTCCATCCCTCCAAAATCAGACTGAAAATCCTGATGGAGGGCTTTGTAGAGATAGTTGGCAATGGCTCTTAATGCCAACTTAAACAGTTATTAACCTATGTCCCTGAAATATTGTCTGTGAACTAAAAGCTTCTGCCTTAAAGAAATCCTGTAATGGGAATTACTTTTCTGAAAAGAACAAAACAGAATTCTAACTCTCTCAGCTTTGCACAATAAATTACAAAGTTAAAGGCTTTTATCCACAATCTCTACACAAAAATATAATGTCACACTCCACAATAGCACATTACTAAAACATGGTTCAGTAGTGAAAAACAAAAGTCAAACATTGAACTCAGGGGTTAGTGGACTACACTACCAGCATGGGTATGCTTTACCTCAATAACAGGTTACTTGGTGCACAGAAATACAAGTTTACACTAACTGTTCACTTAAAACAGAAAAATATGGACATCTTGAAATCTTAATGGGGCTCATCTGTTCCTTTAGGCAAGATAACTGCTAGTCTTGATGTGTTTTTTCCAGGGGTTTAGTGATGATTTTTTTAAAGCCCTAGATTTCATTACTATTATTTTAACCCTTTAAAGCCCAAAGCATGAAATAATTGACAGAAAATGCATATTTTTTTAATAAAAGAGTTGTCATTGAATTCCATGAAAAATTATGAAAAAAAACAAATTTTGCTAGGTTAAATTTTATCATTATTTGCATAAATTTTGATAAATTAGACATTTCCGTATAATCTTTCATACATTTTCTGTTCCCTATATATTTCTGATTAAGTAAGTTGGGTTCTCAAGAGCGAAAATATCCCAGCTGTATTAGCTGTTAAATTTCTTGTCAGTGTGTTTGACCCAATATGACCACACCTGCACCAGGAGATCAATTTCAGTTGATACATTTTGTTTTATTGCTTTGAGAACTTTGATACTTCTGCTCTACGGGCATGGAGGTGTGTGTCTCTGTGACTTTCTGAACTCACACCTTCCAAAGTAGAACTATTTTTTCCCGCTCTGTGGAAGGCAAGACATTCCTGCAAGGACATTGGTTCATACAAAATCAGGGAGGAGCAAATATAAATCCTTTTGTGGTTATCTTCTATCTGAATCAATCTTCATTGTACTTTGACTGTACTGCAATCTTCACGTTCTCGTTGAAAATGTCTTTGAAAAGATTTACTTTCAAAGTTGTTTTGCAACAGCTATTTCACAGTGAAAGTGACACTGAGGAAACTGTCTCCGAGATAGAGGACAATGTTGGGGAGGACCCTGATTTTTCGGGATTCTCATCTGATGAGAATAAGATTGTTGACCCTCCTGTTATCCCTCAACCCCTTGCAGACACAGTCTCTTCCAAAAATGGAAAGATAATATGGTCCCTTTCCCCACTGAAAGAGCAAGCTAGACAGAGTGCCAGTAACATTATCCAAATGGTTCCAAGACCCACCAGATATGCAGTGAGCTATGTTGATGGCATCAAGTCATCATTCAAGCTCTTCGTAGCGCCATCTATCACAAATGTTGTGCTTGGGATGACAAATTTAGAGTGGAAGCGTGTGTATGGGGACGGTTCGGGAAGAAGTGGATGTAGTTGACTTAGAAGCCTATATTGGCTTGCTAATTTTGGCAGCAGTGTACAAGTCATCTCACTGATTTTCAAGGGGTTATTTATATATATATTTCTTTATGTAACAAAAAAATAATGTCCCTGTGACAAAAACATGGTCAATAATATTCTGTAAATCATTTTTCTGCACGTTTTTATCCCTGGGGTCAAATTGACCCCATGGTTAACAGGTGTTGGTATAATTGAGGGCGATAGGAGGGTTAAGCCTGCTTTAAAAAAAAACAAAAAACTTAAGCATGCACACACCAGAATAGTGCAACTGACTTATTTTACCTAATCCAGACAATCCACAAAAACGTATACTATACAGTATGATAGTGTGCAAAAATATAAATGGCCTTAAGGTTCTCTATATTCTTACTATACTATATTTTTATCAGGATTTTTTGTGATAGACAAACACAAAGTAATGCTTAATTTTAAAGTGGCAGAGGAAGAAACAAGTAAATTGGGCTATTTTTCTACTACCTCTGCACTTGTACAGACAAAAATTTTTGCTAAATGTTCTTGTGAAAAAGCTCCAGGTCAAGATTTTATGTCGAGTATCTGTGAGTATCTGATTTCCATTCCAACTGTAGACATACAATAAATTGGTTTAGACAAGTGGTTTTGTTAACCATTCGTTAACTGGAACAACATTTTTTACACATAAAATAAACAGAAATGGCAATGAAGGCAACACAATGGAAGCACAGCTTAAGGTTCAGCCTCTAATTAGTGAGGATTTTAAAATAGAACCTCTTTTGTATAGGACCTGTGAAAACCCATGCAATCTAAAACATAGAAGCTGGTAAAGCACTGACATTATTAACCTGATATTCAGAGCAGAAGACCCCACAGAGAGAGAAAAAAAAGGAAATTATTGTGCTGCAAACAAGAGGCAATCATTTCACAAAAACACAAATTCCATGGCTTTGCCAGAAAAAGTTGTAGAAATGCGTAGGTAAAGAGGAAGATACATTCTTAAAGAAGCTCTGCCAAAATGTTTTAAATAAAATCTGTAGCACCACTCAGATTCTGCAGATTTTATTTCAAAATACTACATTTCTTTTTAAGATGACAAAACACTATCTTCCATCTTTTTTAATGAATTTAAAGCACGTGATCATATGTCAAACTGTATTAAAAACAAAATGCATTAAGCATTGCTGTTTATAATGCAGCAGTGCTTTTCTGTAACCATAACAGTTGAAATTGTTAATGATGCCCTTTATTATTTTTCAAATGAGCTGTAAAAATCTTAAACATTTTAATTGCTGGATGCAGTAAGAACTCTTCTTTTCAAAGAATAAGTTAATGCATCACATCTGATATATTCTAAACTATCGACTGACTGTGTAAGTTCCATGTTTAAAATTGGGCTTTGCCCACTCTTTTCCAGACTGATATGCACTGTACACACCGTAAGTCAGTCTGGTTGGCCGGGCTAAGGAAAAAAAATATACATGTTGTAACTGGATAACTGTTTACATCAGTCAGTTCAGAAAATCTAGAAAGAAAAAAACAAAATTGCTCTACTAACTGACATTTTACTATAGTTACGGACAGTTCACAGACCAATTTTTTTTGCCACATAATTATAAGCAAAGATAAAGGATTTATTACTTAAAAAGGTAAAGTAAATGCTTCAGCTACTGTTAATTTTTAGCAATAGTTAAGGGTTCCAGGAAAAGAGATACTGGCAATTTTTCCTTTTCAAAAAAAAAGTTAATAAACAGGCTTAAATTATAAATTGGAGATTAAGATGCTGAAGGAAAGCTTTTAAAGCCATTATTTTCCAGTTTTAGCTGTAGTGCAAGATATGGAGGGGATTGTTGAGGACTAATAAAATAAAAAAAAAAATAGAGAATCACTTGATATTTTTTTTTATCTTTTTAGGTCTCAAGATTTGTTTTTCTTTTGCATCAAGTGTAGCTTTCCCCCATCATTTAGGTTCAGGTTTTACTTTAAGATACTTTCCACGCGAAGCCTAATGCCCCACTGACTGCTCATAGCAGGATCAAATGACCTGCTGTTAATAGATGACTAAAAAATAAAAATTCTAATTATTAATATGCTGGTTGTTTGAATTAAAGGGTTGTGTATTCTGCCAAGATGACTCAAAGCTTTACCCACTGGATTAGAGTGTTGACCAGAGTAGAAAAGAAAACAAAAAACAAAGTGTTGGCTGGTTCCACCTTTCACCTCAGCCACAAATCAGTTTTCACTGCTTTGTCAATAGCTACAATGGCATGTTGCAGGGAAGTACTATAAAATAAATTAGAGTCTGAGCACTAAAATAGGCACTTCATAAATCTAACTGTCTTTTTTTTTGGTAAATGATGCGGCTCTTTCCACCATCTCAGTATATGACCCAGTGACTATTGAGTTCAGTTTAGCGAAATCATGATATACTGTAGAAGAACAATAGATTCTTGAAATAAGCCCATTTTCCACTGAAAGCCCAATGATTTAATAAATGAATTTGCATTACCCAGGTAACAGGAATCCTGGGTAATTCATCCGTGTGCTTTCCCATTACTCTGGAAGCCCTGCTACAATTAGCCTGTGCGAAACAGCCTTGAAACTGTATGGTTCATTTAAAACACCGAATAAAAACTAGTACACACTGTTATTTTCTCCTATTATAATAACCAGCAAAATCACAGATATCTTCAGCACAAACAGAAAATGTTTTTAGTCAAAAAGTTTTTTATCAAAGTTAGTCCACATGCCAACATATGCACTTATTTTTTATCAAGGAGCAGCTCTAGACAGTGTCATGTTGGGTTAAGGGAGCGCTAACCCAAATGCAGAACACCCACACGGAGACTGGAAAAAGTTAAGAAGTTTA
>JAUZNJ010119505.1:0-19261 GCA_034780135.1 Jordanella pulchra | reverse complement strand
TTGTGCAGAAATTCTTTGGTTATGCAAACCAATTGTTTCAGCAGCTGTCTGAGTGGCTGGTCTCAGACAATCTTGGAGGTGAACCTGCAGGATGTAGAGGTCCTGGGCTGGTGTGGTTACATGTGGTCTGTGGTTGTGAGGCCGGTTGGATATTCTCTGAAACGCCTTTGGAGATGACTTATGGTGGAGAAATAAACATTCAATGCACAAGCAACAAATCTGGTTGACATTCCTGCTGTCAGCATGCCAATTGCACACTCCCTCAAGGCTTGTGACATCTCATCTCTCTAAAAAGTCCACCTTGTTTTCCAGTGACCAGACATTGACCAGTAACCGAGTCAAAATCGATGGCTCCCTAGCCTTTAGCTGTGCCAACTGCCCAAACCACACTCCCTCTTCTCTTTTTAGGCACGTTTACTCGTGACCAATGCTCCCTGAAATACAATTAAAACATATAACTGATGCTTACATTTTCAGATTTTTAATTTGAGTCACTTGTATGATCCGATATTTGTCTCTGCTCTGGTTATTCTGTGTAGTAACAATTTTAAAGGTGACAGCAACTTCAGTGTGTTTTCTTTTTTATTGTAAATCAAAGTGAGTAGGGCAAGAAGACAATAAATCTTAAATTGTATATCGAAAAAATATATACTAATGCAATAAAGGAGGTATAATGTGCAGTCAGTCTGAATTTCATGGGACGGTTCATTCATATTTTTATTATTATTTTCATTAATTGGTAGTATAGTAAAATTAGCTCATTTGTCCTGTTATTAAGCTTCATAGAAGGTTGTATTAAAATGCAGTGATGGATTGGTCAACAGACAATGCCCAACAGCAGACCTCATGGTAAAATTTAGCTAATTGCTCCTCTTAAAGCAGTAACCTTACTATACTATCAACGAAAATCTAAAGAGTTTCAATATATCCCTTTGCCTGGACATCTTTTTGGACCAGCATGTTGTGTGATTGTCGACTTACCTTCCATAGAGGCAAAGTAGCTAAATGACATAATAAACAGAGTTTCAAAGTTGGAGCTCTTTCAACCTGGAAGTTGTTTCACCACATGACAACACATTGGCGCTCACCTGTCCGAATGTTCCTCTAACACCTGGTAGATGCTGATCTTGAAGGTCTCATTATCATAACTTTCATGGATGAAGTCTTTGTAAATACGAAACTCAGCAGCAGTGACGGCTTCACCTTCCGGGATACGTGACAGATCGAATCTGAACTCTCGATGATGCCGCCGCACTGGAAGGAATTCCTTATCGTGCTCCACTGACAAGAAAAGCACATAAGAGAAAATAAGATACCATTCCCAAGCAGAGGGTAAAGCTCCCCTTTATGGGGTATGAAACTACCAGGAGCTTATGAGAGTTTATATAAAGCAAAAGTCTTTTGTGTGTCATGCATTACAACCTCTTTGGAAAGAAAAAGATGTTCTAAGGCAGACATTGATAATATTTGTTCTTGCTAAAACACTGTTGTTATTAAGAACCTAACATGATCTGTAAGACTCAAACTTAATGCAAGACTTAGTGTCAGGTCCGTGAGTATGCAATACACACGTTGGCTGATGACTGAAACATTCATGAAGCATTGAATTAGAAGCAATGCATCTGGCGAACACTGAAGCATGATAGAGAGATGCAAGCAGATTCTGACAGGTTTATGAGCAGCTTTCCTCCCTTTCTTTTCCTTTCATAGCCCCAGAGAGTCATTCAGTCTGTCCTTCATCTGGTTCTCATGAGTTGGGGGCTTCATGTTTGCTGTACCTAATCTCCTCTGGCTCACCATTGCCACATCCCTGTTTTCCAGTCCCTCCTGCAGCCTCAAGAAAAAACCTCCTCCCTTATCCTTGCTCCTATTAAGTCACAGCAGGATATCCCAAGAGTAAAGGCCTTTTACCTACAGATAGTCAACAGTTTATCATCCTCTTGTTTTTATATTTTCTGTGTAAAAGACAACAAGAGTGATATTCATCTTGACCTCACATTTATTTAATACTGATCATTTTAAGTTCTCAGTTTTTAGTATTAAATTAAAGTATCAAAATATAGCACAATACAAAAGTCATCTTTAATTTCTTGAGATTTCACTTTCAAGGAGAAGAAATTACTTCTATATTGAAATAACTTTTATCAACAATTTTCTGGACAAGCCCTAAAAATAACAAGCCCTAAGTGTTTCAGGGGGAAACTGATTTTTCCACAGTCATTGCTTGACAGACAATTGTCATTTTGAAGACATTAACATGCTTATTTGCACATATACTTGCGAAACTGTCTGTTGGAGGACTTCCAGTCAGTGATATGAAAACCTGTTATTTTGGCAGTTAGGTGTGTAACTAGATTTAGCTTTCCTCTTCTGTTATCCATGAAGGCCCCCCTTTCAATAAGACCGCCTGTCCCCCAAGAAGATTATGGCATTTGGTTATCGTAGGTGTTCACAATTAACGTAGTTGTATTTGTTAGCCTCTCTAAGCAATTCCTGACTACAACGTGATCAGCTTTCTTTTATAAAACACGAGCTTCATACTTTGTAACTGACACAGACTCATGTTGAGTACTACCATAGCTGCTGCACATCCACAAGACATTCTCTTCTCTGTTAGCAAACTGACTAGTAAAATAACACTAAGTAAACTTCATCACTCTCACTTTTAGAGATCGACTGATAAAGTATAGGTTTTCTAAAGCCATTGCTGGTTATTGTAACATCAGTCTGGCTGTGTTTTGGAGGGACAATTTTAAAGTCTGTATCGCTTTCTCTTCCTTCAATGTTACACAAGTGTTAATTTAAACAAAATAAAATCTCTATATATTTCAAATGAAACACTAACAATGGATAGCAGACGGCATGTGCAGCAATGCAAGCACTTTGTGCGATCTTGAGGCATTGCTGCTGAATGCACAAATTAATCGACCAACACATAGGTTAATACAAGAAAAAAAACACAAAAATTGCCAAAAATAGTAGCCGACCGATATATTGGCCTATATCAACTCAGTTCATATATGTTTTTTATCCTTATGGGCTTCCTTTTTGAAGTTGTTCCTTTTACCCCTCCCACCTCGTCTCCTAATGCAGGTGCATTCCCTCTGTTTGGAAAGCCAGACCTGTTCCTTAAGTTACCAAGCAGCCTCCCTCCTTTTACATTACTTGCAAAACAGTTTCTGTTTTTCATTTTCTCATATAAAATGGCTTGAGACTACTGTACAACTCACAAAATAACTATTTCTCTTGTTTTATCAGCATGACATGAAGAACAATAAAGCCCTTGCTTGCAATTTCAATCCCCTACAGGCCAGGTCTAGGGAGTATGGCAGTCATTAGATGAGAGGAAGAGGCAAGGTTTAAGCTAAGTGGGTGCATTTATGATTTCCTGTTGAAGGAAGTGAGTAGCCGTCACCCCACCTGTGTCACACACACCAAAAATCTGGCAAACACACCCTGTGATGCCATGTGAGCCTCTCTCTCTGAGTAGTCGACATTTAACTCAGTCGCAGCTCTTCCACACACAAACTCTCGGAGCCTGTAAACCGATGGGTCTTGTGCGTCACTGCACAGTAACACAATCATTATGGCTTTCTGTAATCCATAATTAGAGACACGACAACAGACAGATGCAAAGAGAAAAGCGAGCTTACACAATGAGCTGGCCACACACGTGCAAATCAGTGCACTCAGACATGGTGAGATGACAGAGACTGCTCCGTCAACCGAGAGTTTATCATGCACCTGGTAACAATGAGGGAGACTAATAATCTCTGTGTTAACCTTCATTTAAAGTTACAACTTCCTTTCTGTAATTCTGCTTCATGTTACATAAAATATAGTTACCATAGTGTGAAATACTATGTCACAGCACTGTATCTATCGGCATCAATTCACAAAACAGTTTTTAACAAAAAAGTAAAGTGAAAATACAGACAGCATTTTTAGCTACTTATATATTAATTTCCTTTTTTTTCAAATGATAAAATTGTAGTGGAAAAGGTTTCAAATGAAAAAAATCACTGGGACTGAAACACAGTGTATGATAGAACCTCACCACTGTCTAGAGTGGGATTTTTTTCCCCTTTTGCACAAGTGAATAAAGAGCTTGTTTTTATTCATTGCTCTGCAATAACCTTTTAACACATTAAACGCCTTTGTTTTAAAATGTCATGTGTATTTCAGCTCTCTGTGAGAAAAAGTTAACCTTATATGACAAAGGTTGTTTTTTGTTACAAAAGATGAACTTTTACTTTTTCTGAGGCTGGCACATTTTTTATACTGAAAGAGTAAGTGCAAATGATCTTTTTATTCATATTCAGTCTTGCAATATTTCTCTTAGTTACTTCTTTTGCTCTATGTATTTCATTATATTCTCTTGGCTCTCATCTTTTTTTCTCCTTTCATTTCCTTTTAGTAGCTTTTGTATCCTCTAAGTTAATTACCCCCTTCCTTATGTCTACATGTTTTGCTTTCCTCAGCAGCTGTTCCAAATCCCCCTGATTAGATCACCTGCATTCAATGTTATTCTCCACCTTTTCTACTGAATGTAAGCTCTCTAGCTGTCATTCTTCATTGCTGGTTTCTTCTACTGCTCTGCTGCACATCATGCCATGCGTTTCCCTTTCTCTTGAAATTTATTTTTATTGTCATTAAATGACTCTACTCTTTGTCACAGTTAGGCCCTACACTTAGGTCCTTTTTAACTATAAATATACCTGATTTATGATACATACTACTTTAACAATAATATAACTTCATTATATAGTTTAAATATGGTCCACAGTGTATTCCAACAGCGTCTTGTTTTAGAATAGTCCAACATCAGTTACCTTTAAACAGAATACACATTGATGGGATGTTTACCTGGAAATTACTTTGATCATAATCTGATCCTGTCAGTCCTGCCAGTGATCTTTTCCCAAATAAAATGAGTTACTCCTGGATAGCTTAAGAAATCCTTCATAAAAGAAGCCACTATTTGCAAGGGCTCTTTAAAGGAATGGCTTTTTAAAAGAAGTTCTCACTTCTCTCAAACAGCCACTAAATCTGTCTAAAAGATGTTGAAGCAATATTAGTGAAAGTCAACTTGTGTGCACAAATGAAGCAACCCATGCTTGGTAGACAAATATATATTGTTTTATAATTTGATTTTTTTCATTTCCTTATCATCTCCTTGATGATGTTCTCAATTACTTTTTTGTCAAAGACCCACAATGATGGTTGGACAAGCAGCCAAGGAAACTTTTTTGATGTGATGCTAAACAGTGACATCAGACAGAGCTCCAAACTCCGAATCAAAAATGTTGTCATTGTTATGTGTTCACAGTAGGGATACCAACAAATAGTTAACCAAAAAAATAATGTTAACAATACATTTTAGATGAACAGATAAAGTCTGATCAGACAAATTTTCTTTCACTGTTGCAGTATGGTCTCCTTTCAGAACCAATCGCTAAAGTTATTACCTAAATAGAGCCCATTGAGCCATGCTGCATGACAGAGCAGCATCAAATTATAAACCAGAAATTACAGATGTACTAGGAATGCAAAGATACAAGGACAGAAAAGCCGAGGGAATTGGGTAAAACATTTGTTACATGATACAAAAGCACAGATGCATATAAGCCCATTTGATTATCGGTTCTTTATGAAGTTAATGCACTTCATGGTGCTACATTTGTAAATTTCTTCAAGCTCTAACCACCCATTTAGAAGCTGATGACAAAAAGCGCTGCTTGAATGCTAGAAATGTTCCTCAAGTGAAAACCAGCTGGAGCCTAAGCACAACAGCACAACACATCTCTGAATAATAATCGCTAAGAGGCTTTTTTGATTTGGTTGCCTTTATGATTTTTGTTCATTTAGAAGGGTTTATGAATTGATATTGAATTGTAAAAAATAATTGTAATTATTTGATAAACTGATCGTTTTACCCACCCTTACTTCAATTCATATCTTTTTACTATTCAGTAAACTAACAGGTCCCTGTGTTGTATTTTTTAAAAATCTATTGTTTTGTGGTTTGTTTGTTTATTTAATCTATATTTTATACAACATTAAATACTAAAAAATATAATAATATGTTTCTTTAAAAAAAAATAATATTGTAAAAAATCTAAATCTTGTAAGAATTAGCCCTTTATGGTATGGAACGACCCTCTTGAAAAAAGAAAAATCACTGCTTTTATAGAAAATAGCTGTTTATCATTGAATCATTTGCCTATTGACCATCGATACAATCATTAGATTAACTCACTAATAGCTTTACATTAATATAACTCACACCCTAAGTAACTATAGTACAAAACTTTCTAGAGTATGATTGGTTTAGGGCTAAAATGTGTGTGGTAAATATGTGCTATTATAGGATATATTTCAGCATTTCAGTTAGTTGTTTTGATAAAATAAAATATGGGACTGTCTAACTGCTAGGTCCTATTACAGTTGAAGGACACTTTTATTGTTAATAACTTCACCAAATTAAACTTCAAAAGGTCTTAACCATCCCTTTAAGAACAAATTCCAGCTGAGTTCAAAGGCTGATTTTTCTCTCCATTTGTGTTTCCCACTTTTTTTAAGACTTCCCCTTTTCTTCTCCTCATCTTCTCTCCACCTCTCTTGCTATCATGAGGACCTAAGACGCTTCTAAAACACCTCGGCCTACAGAGCAGCAGCAGACATATCTGACGGCTCACATTAGCCCAAGTGTCTGTCGGACACCGTCACACCCTCAGTCCTGTTTCCAAGCTTCCGTTACTCACCGGGAGGGGATCTAACCTCTGGCACCCCTCTCACTTTTCTCAACTGTCGACAAGCTTTGCTTCCTCCAAAGTTCAGGATTTCTCACCCACAACATCCCCCAAAGCTCTGTACTAGTGAGCACACCTGGTAGCTAAAATAAAAAAAATGTAGACAGACCATTCCAGAGCAGAAGTCTGATGCTTATAAACTAGAGGATGTCCCAAGATCTCTCACTCTGAATTTGAATATCACTCTAAAAACATGTAAAAGTTTCCATACACTAAAAGGAGAAAAGTTTAAACTCTTGGGTAAAACTGAATACTCACAGTAGGGCAGTTAGCACATTAGGAAACATCTTGTCCTCTAGTAAGTGCTTATGACATCATACTAACTTGATGTATTTCCACCGTAAGATGTGACAGCTCAGAGGGTCAGCAGAGTTTAATACTATAACTTACTCACACTTAGCAATCATTAACTTTCCACAGAGGAAGTTTTGAGTGTGTCAGTCAGCACAGTCACTAATATATGCCTATGGTCCAATGTGGAAGCAAAGAAAGAAACCACAGGAAGGAAAGTCTTTACATTGAAAACCTGCGGTCAGGCCAGACTTTTCTGGCTTTGCTGACCTCTTTACTCTCCTTCTCACAGCAGACACCAAATTTGCCTGCCCTCTACACCCATAACCTCGTGCGCTTGGTTCCACCTCATGCTTCACTGGGCACCATGGACCACAGATTTATACAGGATATATAAACAACCTGGAAGGCTTAGTGATACATTTCACTGTTAAAAGAATCTTAAAGTGGTACTTTCTTTTCTCATTTGCTTTGACTCCTTTATGGATTATTTGCTCAAATGAATAGTTGGGCTTTTGCTCAGTTTTTACTGTCAGATGGGGCTGTAGAGACAAAAAATCGAAACCAGGCACTTTATCTGTGTATAAGTTAGACTGGTCATCCTATTATAATCCTTAAATGGCGTATATGGTTACTTTCATCAAAAAGTTAGGTATAAAAATAGCCCATGATAGATCAGATTTTTACCCTAGAAAATACTTTTCCAGTATTTTAGGAAGTTATGTTTCATTGTTCAAGTGATGGAATAACGGACCAAAGCAAATTTCAACATAACTGCAGCAGTTTAAAAGTCTTGGTATTAAACGTGTTTTTGTCATTGTTTCTTTGGCTATAAAGAGAAGATTATTATAAATTACAGAAGAAGTCTTCAAAAAAATCAGTCTTTCTCTAAGTAATCTTTACACTGTGTTTTCCCTTGAGAAAAGAGTTGTTAAAATATATAGACAACAGGACTTATATATGTATAGTAGTATACATAAAGTTTGTTGTTATAACATGACAACGTCTGAAAAAGATACAGTATCAGTAATGTAATACGGAACTATAATACGATTTTACTGGAAAATTAAAATTTTTAATTCATCAATCTAAGTGATTCTTTTTTTGTTTCTTCGTTTTAAAGATGATGAATTGAAAAGTGACTTGGCATCTTCAGCCAAATCATTTTAACCTTCTTCTAAGGCAACCATTATGTAAAAACAATAAGGCAGCAAATGTGACTCATACGGGAAAATTTGTTTTCTGCCGTGCAAGGGACATTTTGAAAAAAATGTAATTCAACCTCAGTCATGATGTTTTCTACCACTAAGGATATAGTATTATTGTCTTGAATGAAATCCAGAATAGCAAGTGTTTTAAAAATGTATCTGTCATACAACTGCCTAAAGATTACTTGAACTTAAGATCTTGAGTTTTATCTTCAAAGTTCCTCCTCCTAGTTCTTTGTAAGAAAGTAATATTTCAGCAATCCGAAAACTTCTAAATTTAGTGAGCCCCTAAGTGAAAAAAAAAAAAAATGAGTGAAAGCTAACTTTTAGTTTATTCAAATTAGGCAATTAAGATTGTCAGTTCCTGTGAGTAGTAGTAGTAGTTTTCATTTTTAATAAACACCTATTTTTTTTTTTTTTAGTTTTTACTGCACTTGTGGCTCATTTTTCAAAACAGTAGACAGGAAAGGGGGTATGAGAGAGAGGTAGAGACTTTCGGGAAAGGACCAAAAGCCAGAATTGAACCCGCATCGAGGACTAAGACATGGGTCATGCATACTAACCACTGCCCCACCTGCATGCCCAACTGAAAACTATATTGACATTGAAGCCACAATTACAGAAGCAGCACCATAATTGAAGTTAAAAATGAGTTAATCAACAAATTGCGGTTTAAAATGTTTGGTGTTTCAACTCTGTCATCCCAGAAATGTTTTTCTTGTCATAAATCAAAATGATTTATGACATTCTGAAATGTTAATATTAATGAAAAGTGGGAGACTAAATGCTGAAACCTAAAGAAGTGAAGTAAGGTAGGGCCAGTTTTTTTTTTTTAAATTCTTTTCGTGGTTTAAATCAATGCAAAATCTGAGCTATCCTAAATAAGTAGTTGAACAACAAAATGCTCCCTGTCTGAAGAGACTCTATATAGTGGAATGGTAACAACGTAGTTACATCTTCATCAGTCTTTATTCTGATGTGAGATATAATGGGCTCCACAGCAGGAATGAGAAAGAGAAGAGGTTTGCACGATCCCATCTGCACTCCTTCTCGAATAAAACAACTCAAACTTGCCGTACTGCAGCTGTTCAGTTTTCCCCCACTCACCCCTTCTACTCTTCATCCCCTTGTTTTCATGTTCTTTAATTTAGAGGCCACAGGAACCACACCCTCCTCATTTAGCCAAGCCAGCTCCTATTATAGACCTCAGGAAAACGTACATGTTGTGCATTCATTTCCAGAAGGGTAAGTATTTTAGATTTTTAACCTGCATCCCAGTGCTACACCTTGTGCATACTGTACATGCTGGGCAGTATGATTTTTATCAGATTGTTGTTTATTTTGCTCCCTCAAAGAAAATTGATTTTGCCTTTTTTTAAAAAAAATATCTGTTGACAAAAGAAAAAGCAGCTGTTCACTTTTCCTAGATAAATGAAGACTTTTTTACAGTCAGCTCATATTTCACTTCATCCAACGTTTCATCACTTGTCAAAAAACCACTTGTACATGGTTGTTGCTTGACTTTTGCAAGCATTTATTTTAATGTAGAATCTGGTTAGTTTTATAGCTTCCGCTAACGCAATCTTTTACTTGGAGACTTAACACACATTCCATAGTGCAGCTGGTGGCAGGCAGGGTAGGTAGCTTAAAATAGGGTTTTACTATACACACTCATAACTGCTTTGACGCCTACGTTCACAAGATTGTGCACTCCCACACTGAAAACACAGAGGATGTAGTCACTAACTTAGCATAAAGTACTATGCAAATAATTTTTTAGCCTAATAGCAAAAGGCAAACGATGAATCATATTCAAATCATATAGAAGCATTTTTGGAAAACACAAATAAAACTATTGTTTAGCAAATGCATAATTATTTTTCAGTGATATGAAACAGTTTGTGAAAAGTTTGCAACAATGAAAGACAGATTAGCAACTGTATGACAGTTTAAAGTGACTTGGACAGAAGAGTCTAATTACCAAAATAACTTTTCTGCAGAGTGTTTGGACAAGGTAAACTAAGTGAAATGATCAGAGTTAGTGCCAAATCTCAAAATACACTGAAGAAGATGTATGCCCAACCCTTTTTGTTGTTTCCACTATTTTTATGGGATAACCCCAAACATCTTAGACTTTTTCTGTAAATAGAAATAATGACGTTTTTTGAAACTAGATATTATCTATCCAAGTTTATGAAAATAAAAAAAAATAAAAGTGCTGTAAAGAAATATTTTGATATTTAAAATAAAACTACATCTAAAAGTAACTGATTGTTTTACATTTTTTGATTATCTGTATGTTTTTTTTTTTTTTGCTCGTTAAAAATGCCTCATTTGTCAAAATGTCGAATTGTTTTTCAGAATAATATTGTTTTATCACAAAAAATAATTTTACACCTAAAATAATAATAAAAAAACATAATCACAGTCCCTGCTAAAGAATGCTCCCACACAAAATAATCCTTGTTTAATCATCTGGGTGACATGATTATGTTGTTTTTCTACAAAACATTATTGGGATGTGGGTCAAAAAGTAACATTTTAGTTCCTTCCAATCAGAGCTTCTTCTTCTCTACCCAAACAGGCCTCCTTATTACTTCATTCTAACATCTGCTTTTCTATCATCATTCTTCCATATAGACCAGATAGATTAATAGCTGCCTGGTCAACACATTTCACCACTAATCTCCAAATCCATCACAGTGAAACTGTATTGATACTGAGAATGAATAAAAAAGGGGTAATAAGATGCAGTACTAAGGGAAATGTATGCTACATTTTTTCAAATTTTCTTTGTAAAAAAAATTCAAACCATACAAACTATTGTGATATTTCAAGACTTTATAGGCCGCTACCACATATATCCACTCTAAGGTACATTGAAGGTCTTGTATATAAAATAAAAGAATGTGAAAATGGTCAGTGAATACTTTTCAAGGCACTTTTTAAAGATATTTAATAATTCCATCTCCTGATATTTCTTCATCTACTGTTCCCACTTAATTCCTTATTTCCACTCTGCCCTACTACTGCCCCACTAGTGTCCCAGTACCAAGCAAAGAGCATTGTATTTGTTATTGCAGCAATGGAGCTATTGGTCCCAGGATCTCTGGCTGTGTTCTGGCCTACATCTGCCCTCTGAGCTTCACTGCTTGGTACCCAGTGTTAGAGGAGTGCAGGGGAGTCTCAGATTCTGCTGCTCTCTGATAAGGCCTGGCCAAAGTAACCTAGATGGTAAAATAAAAGTGACTTTGTCTGTGCAAATAACATTCCTTCTCATATTCAGTGCATTACCTATTTTCATTTTCTACCACAAGTAAGCGAGCCATATTACACTGATTGCTGTGAAGAGTTGGAGCTACAGTTAAAGAAAATTACGAGTTAGATGAACTGAGTGAGTTTAATAAAAAAAAAAAAAAAAAGAAAACGTAAAAAGAAGAAAAAAACTCAGATGAGCCCAACATTCCTGGCAATAAGCACGGTCATTCCATCATTGGAGCTGAGCAAGAACGCCCGCTGCTTTGTACATCTGGGCTTTTTGACCACTGGCCACATTATCAAGTCCCACCCGCAGTGTGTTTCATCATCTCTCCCAGCAAGTGCCTTGGCTTGGCCAAACAGACAGGGTTTGTGCACTGCCAGATGTCATTCTAAGTTGACTAGTTTCAACAGGTGAGTCTGCAAGCTCATAAATGGAAAAACACAATTTTTGATATTTTTGGATAGCCAGATGTGTACTTTGTAAAGAAGCCTGAAACCCATGCAAGCAGAGATTCTTTTCATTTTGTCCAGGGCCTTTAAAAAGTATTCATGGCGCTTCAAGTTTTAATCATGTCATAACCACAACTTAAAGGTGTTATTGGAAACTACTAAGTAGACCAACTCAAAATAGTGCATTATTGTGAAGCATAAGTGTTTTCAGTTATCGTAAAAATGTGTGATAAGGTCTTTATTTGTGTTTTCCCACCTTTACTCTGACATACTTACATAAAATTCAAATGAAACTAGAGGTTGGAGGTTTGTTAGAGAACATTAGAGAACAAAGAGCATCATGAAGACCAATGTAAACACCAATCAGTTAAGCGAGTAGTTAGAGATCATTGTACAAGCCATCAATAAATCATTAAAAGTGTGTGTCGCAGTTTATTTGCAAACCTGGTCTTACTGTAAAAATTGCTAAATCGGAAGTCAGAAGTCCAGTTTAAAGGTTGCAAGTTGGAGACATAGAAGAGGTTGTTTCAGTGAGGTGAGATGAGCATGTAAACCTATAAGTCTGGTGGAAAACTAAAAATTCTCATTACCCTCAAAGCACCGCCCCCAGATTGAAACTTGGTGGTGAGAGCATTGTGCTGTGGGGTGAAAGAAGGCGGCCTATGAAGCTTACATTATACACTGTGACTCTGGGCGAAAAAATATTAGAAGCTGCAAAGGAAAGGTGTGGAGCTTTACCTTCAGCAGGACAATGACACTAAACATAGCGTCAGATCTTCAATCTAAAGATTTTGTTCAAAGATTATTCATGTAGTACAGCATCTGTCTCAGCAAAAATCTAAAAATTAAATGTTTTTAAAAGTGTGAAAGTCTTTAAAATTTTGGTTCACAGGTTCAATACATTCAGTCTGAATTAGCAACATTTATTTTACACAATAGTCTAGGACAAAAGTTTTAGCCTCTGGATATTCAAATTAATAGAGAAAACCTGATACAGACATAAACCAAAAACATGTTGGTGTAAGTCCACATAAGAGTATTTATTAAATCAAACCCCGTAATGTAACTACTTCATGGGAAGAGCAGACTGTATCAGCTGCAGTGTTTCCCTACATCTGCACACTCCTTTGTAGCAGCAATAAAAAGACATGGATTCAATAACACTAATTTGCTGCACTGGTGTCACATTTGGCCCCCAAAAATGAGCAAGCATTTCTGTACACTTCTATAAAAACATGCACATACATATGTTTCGACTCCCCTGGGAGCACACACACAAAAGGCTACATAAATCAGTAACAGGATGAAAGGCAAACAAACATTTCCAGGGACGACTTACATGCAGAGTTAAGAAATGGGGCCTACAGTGCAGATCTCATCAGCTTGACATTTATTTCCAGTTATCCAAATGTAATAAACTGCATCAGATATATTCTAAGAAACCGTTTCTGATTTAGAGATGGAAAGACAAAGATTAACACATTTATCAGCTTTTAAACAAGATGACAGAAATTGATCAAATGGTTGCAGGAAAAAAAAAAGATTTTGTGTGAACTTAGCAAACGGTTCTGAGAAACAAAGCAAAGTTCAGAAAAGTGTGCGTGTGTGTGTGTAAGGGGGGGGTGTATGTGAGAAGAGAGGTGGGGAGTGGAAAAACATACAAAAGAACTCGAGAAAGCGTTGAAATGTTTTATGTCTGGAAGCACAGGAGGTGTAAACCTCTAGAGGTGAAGGCTAGAGCAGGAGGTTGGAGACTAAACACCACTGAAGACTGCAGGGACCATATGATAACTAACTAATTAAAACTTTGAGGACAGCACTGACAATCAATACCGCTTGTTTAACAGGGTGGGCAGGGGGAATTTGGTGTCAGATTGTCCTGTGTGTGAAAACAGCCTGGAAACTGGGCCAGGTCTGGTGGTGGAGGGTGAGTCGAGGGGACTTGTTGAACTCTGAAAAGATAAAGTTTCTCTGCACAGCTGCTTTGGCCTGCAGACAGAGAGAAACATCTGTATTAACCTCAGCACCACAGGCAGCACACTGTGCAGAGGAATGCAAGGAGCAACACAGAGAAGGTTGGGGGGAAGATGAAGGAGAGATATGAGTGCATTGTTGAAAAATCAATTTAAAATCTTTACTGAAAAAAATAATAATATCCTGATTAGCTGTGTAAAAAGAGCTGTAGGCCACTGGTGTGACTAAGTAGTGTGACCCAACTGCTTCTGAGATTGTAGAAACAGACCTCAGGTCACAAAGGTAAAACAGACAGCTGGTGTTAGCATGTAGATCCTCAGCAGAACCTCCCTCTATTTAGGTCACCTGTCCCATTTAAATGCATAAACTAAGCATGACTCACTTCCATGAAACTGAAATCTGCAACATGATGCTTTTGAGACAACATGCATAGTGGTGCAATGAAAGAAATTTCAGAGGAACTTTGTTTACTGTTATTCTACCTGGGAGATGAACCACATCTGGTGCTGATTAACAGCAGCAGAATACTTCCCAATTAAAATGCTCCCTAGTAGCACAAGTTTTTCACTATCTTGATATATGGTGACATTTTTGGATCCTAGCGCATTTTACTCTAAGCTCGACTGGAATAAATTAAAGGTACCTCAATTAGTATAAAGAATTTTTCATTTTTAATTTAATTCCATTATAGGTCTAGCTAAGGCCTATTTCACCAAACCAAAATAAGGGATTACATTGTGGCTTTCTGGATATCCTGACCCAATTAAGCCTTAACTTGTTTTCATGAAAGTGAAAATGTTACCTTAGAGATTTATTCTGTGCAGCTAGCCTCCTCCTGACCAGGCTAACAGCTGTGCTAACTCATTCCTGGTGCCTTATCTTCTCAGTCAGTGATGACATCGATCAAGTATTTTAAGTGATTCCATTACCTTATCTGAATGTTGTATTTGTTATTAACCTACATCAAAACTACTAATATATATTGTTATATAGCCAACTACATTCATTTCTTTAACATTTAGGGTAGCCTTTTATTACCTTTATGTTTCTATATGTTGAGATTATTACTGTTTCATGTGTTTTAAAAAATTCTATTTCATTTGTTCCCATTTTGACATAAAGGCTTTTAGTAGACTAATGCATGTGTTGAAGGGAATAGAGAAATGTCCATATTTGAAAATGTTCTGACATTTGCCTGCATGAGAAAAAACAATTTTCTGTGTATCCGCTGCCCGTGCAGACTGCTGGGTCTTCAGGACTACCCAAAAATTAGCCATGCCTTTAGCATCACACAGATGATCTGTGTTGGACTCAGATTTTTTGCTAGTGGTATGTTCTTGTATGCAGTAGGAGATGCGGAAAATTTTAGCAAAGACCCTATTTGATGCAGCAGAAGTGTGCTATGGCATTAAAAGCATATATGGATATCTTCACAATGAACAACATTAAGGAAGGACTCTACAATATTCCACATAACATGAAATAGGCTACACAAACTCTGGAAAAAGATGACTGGAAACAAGATTTCCTAATATCAGAGGTGTAATAAACCGCACACACATCAGAATAAAACTTGCCTCTGGAGCACATAAAAGTGATTTCGTTAACAGAGGATCCCAGTGTGCAAGTAAGAATGAAATGTTAATGTCTGTCAAATAAATAAATGTGTGATGTGAATTATATTATCTGAACATATCTTTTTGCTTCCAAAACTGTTCCTCCCTGGATCACATCCAAAATAGGCCTTGTGATCCTTAGTTAAGGGACACATTTTCTGATGGCACGAATTTTGGAAAGGACTGAATTTTGTAACAAAAGATTTTTTAAATCTTTCCCACTGATTGATAATGTCTTTAATGCTAGATGACTTTCATGAAGTAGCCGGGGTTTGAGCCGCACTGAAGGAAAACACCTAATCCAGAACACCATAGAGAGACTGAATGCTAGGACGAAAAAATTATAAAAAACCTATAAACTTCAAGATCTTCACTGTTATCATATCAGCTTTCACTGCTCAGTTAACATAAGAGGTTAGAAATGTGTATTTATGTCTGTTTAAGCATTTAGTCGATCTGCTATTGTTTGCTGAATCAATGAATCTATGTATGATCAACTTCATGGTCTCTTTAGCTTGATTACTTACACCTGGCTTGACATAGCCACACCTGTGGAGTCTGGCTTGACCTTTGTGGTCCAAATAAAACAAAGACTCGAACCAAACACTACAAATTGTAGCTCTTAGCTCCTATTTCTAGACCTTTTGGAGGTTCAACAGTAAGAGCGTTATCCAGGGTAGGAAAGGACCTACAGACTGCTGAGCAGGATCCAGACATCATTACAGGACAGAGATGCATATGAATCATGCTTGCTAAAATAAAACTACAGCCTTCCGGAAAAGAACTACAAAAACCAAAAATCATCCAAATGTAGCAAATGGCTAAAGCTCTCCATTATAAAACCCAAAACATAACATATGAAGGTATTTACATTAGCATGTATCAAGCAAAGTACATGTGAAAAAGGCTTCTTTTTTTAACTCTGTGAGGTTGGCTGTGACAATGTGTCCTGTCAAGCAACGGATTGTGGGCAACCATAAAGCTCCTAGCTGCATCTAGGAACGTTAGGAGGCACCTGTGCTAAATGAATTGGAGCTAGCAAGCATACTGCATCCTGGTCTAACCTCCTTCTTTAGTGCCAGCAATATTCAGGTAACAGTTGTTATGGAGACCATGGACGCGCTTCCTCTGTGTCTGAGGTGTCCAAACGGGATCAGACGTATTTGGATTGAGCGTGAAATGCACTTTTCACAACAGGTTGAGCATGGCTTTATCTCCTAGCTTAGATTTATGAATTCTGACATGCTATAATTAGAAGTAGCTAATAAAACCCATTGTAACTCAGGAGGGGCTACATAGGTACACTGCTCAGGAAGGAAAATCTGTAAAACCGATGACTATTTTTGATGCACACTACAGATTTAGTATACATGTCATCAAATTTGCACCAACAGCTATGTAGGAGACACTGCAAATAAACTTTTGTGTGTATCAAAACAGGTGCGAACTTATTTGCACAAACAAACCCAAATAAAAGCCCCAGGAAAACAGTTATTCAAACCTGAATGTGACTGTGGTAACAGATTGTTTATTATAAGCTGTACGGCATATGATCCAGAGAGTCTGTGATAGGGTGATTAGATCTCCTAATTTCTGAGCAACTACGCTGCATTTTAAAAGTTAAATAAAAAAAAGAATAAAACTGGTAAAGCTCTGGAAAGTGATTAATTTGACTAGAACCAATTTAGCCATCTTTAAAATGTTTGATTTTTTTTTAACTTCTCTTCTGTAAAGGGGTCAAACATTAGGGTAAAACTAATTCTAGGAAACATCAAAATCCAAAAAGATTAACTTTGTGTAAGTGGGACCCCAGGAACTTGAGAATGGATGTGACAGGTTCAAAACTCTGAATGTGTTACAACACATAACTGCATTTTTTTTAACAAATGTATCATTTTTTGTCAAATAATCAGATACAGCTGGGACAGCTCAGTTGTGATGGACTTAACTGAAAAGTTGTGTCCTCCAACTTTCAGAGCTAAATAATCCATTTAAGGTTGCATGAGAAGAGGGAAAAACAAGGAAGCTGTGACTAACAGACCTTGTGATAACATCTTACTATAAAGGATCTGATCCCCACTCCACCAAACATACCCACCCATGCAAAGGTGATGAGTCTGCTGCTCTTTTAGTCATTCAGTATGCGAACAGTAAACCTCTATTAACAACACATTGCTCTAATTAAGAAGGTATTTTAAGGTTAGGCTGTTTGTTTTTTAAGACAAGACGATGAGAAGGATCAGTATGTATGAGTTCAACGAACTGAATGTTACAGGTCAAAGTTGTGGTCAAAAACCATGGAAATTGTGTTTTTTTAAGAAGGAAATGCTTTAATAGACAGTGGCTGAGGGCTAATGCTGCCAGTGACCAAAAGCTCCAGCGTAAATAATCACAACAGGTAGACTGAAAGTACCTTGCTGTGTGGCCAGCTTCAGTGACTTGCATGTTGTGTTAACTTGCTCCATTATCCTGTCTGGCACACACCCAATGCCTGGGTGACCTGTGTTTGCATGCAGCAGTGTGAATTCTGCATGCATGCTGTAAGTCATTTACACAGCTGGGCTTTTAAACTCTAGTGACTCAGTAAAGAGGACGTCCCTGGCCTGGGGTCTGTCCCAAAAAACCCACACACACCCTTAGCTGGCTCCTCTGGACTCAAAACAGACAAAAACAAAGAGAATTGAAAAGGTTTAGCCAAGAAAATAGATTTCCATTCATTTGGTGGCTGCATTTTCAATTCCCTCTTCAACTCATAAATAGACTATAACAAAGAGGTCAGTGAATGAAAACGGGCCTATATAACCAGCGTTAAAGGTCTGAATTATGCACACTGGCTTTGCGGACGCAGGGACAGGACGTATTTTAAAGAAAGCTGTGCCCGTTTAGCTTTCAAACAACTTAAATGAGAAAACAAAAGCCACAAAGTACAAATATGGAAACAAAGGAATTTAGAGGAAACAGTCAGTTTAATTGGCATCACTCTCTTCTCTCTTAACTTTTTCCTTCTTCGCTCAAGTTACTGTAAAGGTTATGAGGTAATGATTTGAGGATCTCACACAAATGTTTATAGATAAAAAATCTAAACTCAGCAATAAAAACCTTTGACATTTGAGACAGAAGTCTATCACATAGTCTCGTACTTTCAAAATGAGACACATGAAGATGCGCCTTGAAGGCTCAATCTGACCAAAGGATGTTTGAAATGACATTAACAAGAGAGGAATGTGACTTCATTTTTAACTTATTCAACATATTTTAAATAAAATGTGTTGCACCTTGCTAATGAAAGCCATTTTTTAGAAGTGCAAGAACTGTGATTATCTATTTTCTGCTCAAAATCTCTACTCCTTGAGCTTGCTTCAGCCTTGGCTCTTGACTTTGTGAGTTTCTGTGGTCAAATCCCTCCGTGAGCAGACTGTTGAAAATAGTCACAATACATCAGCTGCCACAATAATTACACATTGCATTGGAGAGAACCAGTGTCACCTCCCTCTTTCTTGCAAGACGGTTAAATAATGCTCTTTCCAGGATTTAATTTGAGGAAAAATGTGGAAATGTAGTCTTTTTATACACATGAATGGATGGATGGATGGATGGATGGATGGATGGATGGATGGATGGATGGATGGATGGATGGATGGATGGATGG
>JAUZNJ010119494.1:0-19261 GCA_034780135.1 Jordanella pulchra | reverse complement strand
TGGAGTCTGGTGTGCTACTGCTTGGGTGGAAAGAAAACCAGCAGCCATACGGCCCTTTCTGGAACCAGTTTGACACCTGCACATTGGAAGGATTTGGTCATATCAGCCTCTTCAGCTCAGATCTGTTGGTGGTATATCCCATGCAGGGGTTTTCCTCCCATGATGGTTCCTCCATTTCCTTTTTTTTCCATCTTCCACTGAAACAATAACTGAGTGCTTCATCCCTTGGGGCCATCTTCCTGATATATTCTTAGAGCTTGGATATTTCATCTTCAACTGGGGCTCTGATGCTCACTAGACATCTACATCCTTCTTTGCTCTTAGTGTATGGTCTATTGATACAGATTTGAGGTGGAATCCACCATGCATGGTGAGTAGCGTTCATGTTTTAACATCAGTGGCATCAGTTTCCTCCTTAGGCCAACCTATTATCCCAGCAGGGTATCAGGTTACTGGCAAGGCATGGTTGGTGGTTCTTGGTTATTGTCACTGAGCAGACTTCTCAGAACTTGCCTTAGTTGTTTTTGGCTGTTGCTACTTTTCTTGAGGCCTCTTCGTCTTTGCCGTTTGCCTGTGGGGTCCCAAAGTACTTGAGTCTTTCTTCTACATCTGCTATTTTCTGTTCTGGGAAGGTAATCCCCTGTGTGGATTACCTCCCCTCTCCTTGTCATCATTCCCCAGCCTGAATGCCACTCCGCTGCCCCTGCTGTGCATTCTGGTGGTGGTCACCCCAGGCTTTGCACAGGTTTGTTTGTCTGGTTTTGTAGTCTCAGGCGAGTGTTCTGTCAACCAGTAGTTGGTGTTTGGCTCCTTTGGTGTTTTTACCAAAACCTTCTGTGCCTCTGCCATGTGTTGATCCATATCCCCACTTATCTTTGCTTTGCTTTAAAAGAGAAAGGTTGTTGGCTGATATTTGGTTGGGATTGTACCCTTTTGGGGATTTTTCATTATCAGGACTGTTCGGTTCTTGATTAGCCATTTCAAGGCGGGTCCTGTTCTTCAGCAGTTGGGTGAGTTTAGGTCTGTTAGCACCTGTGCATCATTGCTATGTGAGGCTTCTTTCTCCCTGCCACTGGAAGTACTCTTTAGCTATTTCAGTAGAGACCAGCTTGTTTATTTGTCTGGCTTCTATCTCCTTTGTGTACTTCTTCAGTAGGTTGGCCAAGGCTTGGAGTCTTTGTTTTTGCAGTTTCTAGGACCTCAGGTATGGGCATCGTTTTACTTCTGTAATTAAATTACTGTAATTAATTACTGTTATTGAATAACCTCTCAATGAGCAAAGAAGTACCTTTATTCATGTTTTTCTGCAGTTTGAGACTTTTTTATTCCCAGGTTCTGGCTCAAAAACTAAATAGGTTTTTGATAAAGGATTTTCAATCTACATTTTTGTCCTCTATCTTTTGGCAAGAAAATGAAAAATATTGTTTACAAAATGGGATATTGATATTTTGAAAAACACACAATGTGATAAATTTGAAATATAGTAGCTTTGGACGATACTTTATAATCTCTTTTTATTTCCTCCTCTTCTTCTTATTCCCAGTGAAGCCTTTCTATCATCGAAACTTGCAGGAATATGTAGAAAACCTGCCTTTTCTTTTACTTTTATAAAGAAACATAGTCATTGACCCGTGCGACGTCCGAGCCGGTGTGACTCTAAAATCGTGATCGCTCATGACTGGTAGGCAGGTGTAGCATTAGGGGTCTTGCCTAAAAAACCCTTACTGGATAATGTTTTGTGCCTAGGTCAGGGCCGGGATTTGAACTTGCTTTATCCAACACCAAATAAGCTGTGATGTGTGTTTGGGATTCCTTTCAAAGCTTAACACCGAGTCAAGTCCTAGTTTTAAGAGTCTTTCCTTTTGTTTGATTTAAGGTGAATTTCATTTTAATATTATTTTCCTTCTGCATTATTATGTTCACCAACTGTTTAATTTTTTGTCACAGTAGACCATCACTTCGATCCATGTCTCATCATACTGAACATTTTCTCCAGAAGAGGCCTGTCCATGTGGGCAGCTTTAAATAGCAGTGACTTTGGAGCAGGCACTTTATTTTTTCCCAGATCCTACCTTCCTAGTCCAGAGATAATCTTGTATTTTTAAAATCAGGAATTACCAGAAGTTTCAATGATTTCCTGTGCTTCTATCTTAACATCTTAACCAATTTCGTATGTTCTGAGGGTGGAAGCTTGTATCAGATGGTTGAAACTTAAATGCAGTTTTTGTTGTTGTTGTTTTTAACACAGCAATAGATCCCAAAACAGGACATGAATTTGTAGCTGCCCACACAGACATGGTAAAAGACCTCTTTATATTTCACCAGAGCAACAGGAAGCATGTTTAGGGGAGTTAAGGCAAAACTTTCAAATCAAAGAATACTGTACCAGTTATTAAGCATGGTGGTGGTAAAATCATAGATGGGTCTTAAAGGATCACACAAAGTGGGTGAAATAATGAAAATCAACAACCTCCAATCATAGTTAATCCCTAAATTATTAAATTATTATTATTAATTAGCCAAGGAGGCTATGTTTTCATCCATGTTAGTTTGTTTGTCTGTTCTTGACAAACAATTACATTTCGGTGATGATCCGGATAACGGTTTGCAAACAAACGAACGAGCTGCTTGGCAGAGGTCTGCGCTCTCTGAGTGCTTTTCTAGTTATTATTATTTTCAGAATATTATCATTCAGAATTATAGGAATTAATACTTCTACTGGCAACGTTTTGCTTTTTGTTTTCCTTTGAATATAATGATGAAATAAGATTTAATTTGCACTCATTACCATTCAGGTTTATGGCAGCGAGTCTTTATTTTGGCAGACTCAAGTGATGCGTTAAAATGATAAACCCGACAGGGAAACATTCCGGTTTGAGCTCCACTCTTATCCGTTTGTATTCCTGCGTGTCTGTCCCTTTTTCCCCTTCAAATAGAAATCTGGTAATTCCCACAATGCTTCAGTCATGAATGATAATGGCTCACACATTTGGCAATAAAAAAAAAGAGGTCTCTTTGGATTCTTTTCATGTTCTCCAATAATTGAGACGCTTCTTTTGTTGCCACAACCAAACCTTTTATCTGACAGCTTTTAAAAATCCCACAGTCTTTATATTTTCACAGTGGGCTAGTTGAAAACTAATTTCACTTTTCATGTGGTTGGAAAATCTCCTGATGTTTCACATTAAATCAAAGCATTAGAATAGTGCAAGGCTTAACAGAAACCTGAAAGACAGTGGAGGACTTTAGAGGACATGTCTGTCTGTAACTCAAATCCCTGTGTTATTCACTTTGCATATGTTTTTTGAGACACTTTTAAAGATTTGTGTCTGTTTTTTAGTTGCAGATGAAATTAAATTTGTATTTTAAAAATGTTTTGTAATTTAGAGCCTAAATAAATCAATTTGATTTTGATTCATCTGTTGATGTTCTCGAAAGGAGTCGTCGGGGGTAAAAGGAGCTCATCGACTCAAAGAAGAGAAAAGTCTCAGTTATACGGATTTTAAAGCAAGGGCATGAGTTGGAAGTTTGCTCTCCTGTTAACTAAACCTCCAAAATATCAATGCTGATTGTATTCAAAGTCATAGGAGAGAAGAATTTATTCATCTGAAGAAAAATACCACGTGGGTTGAATTTTCTTTTTCCATTTGGATGATTTCCTCTGAACTCCAACTGTGTGTGTGTCTAACAATCAAGCATGCAGGAGGTTAATAAGGAGTCCAGATTGGAACAAGTCGTTTGGATGGCTCGCTCCTTCAAAGAATCCCTAATGAGCTCTCCGTGTGTCTTCTCTTGGCACCTCACGCGCTGATTTATCACCAAACTAGTAACATAAAAGGTCAACAGTCGACTGCATGATGAAGATCGGCGGTTTGTTGTTTTGACATGACCTTTTGACCCCTGCCCATTCCATTACCAATTCTCTCCTGTTTATTTTGTCACACATGCATCAATCAAAGCACTTCTTGCAGAACATGCAGGAGCGTGTACAACATATATTTTGCAGCCTCCTCCTGTAACCCTCTATGAAGAATTAGTCACTTGCATGAAGCCTGCTGTCTCGATCATTTCATAGCCCGTAACCTTGAGAGGTTTTTCCTTGAGGACAGAAATGTCAGATTCGAAGCAAGCATGCAGTTTTGTTTTCTATCCACATGGAGGCAGCAAAGTGTTTGTGGGATAACCAGACTGCAAGGCAACCTCGGTCTGTAAGCAGTTGACCCCAGCAGTGCTAAGGGAGCTGAGGCCAGGCCAGGTATATATCTTCCCCTGGCACAGTGCCCTCAGACCGCGATACGAGAGAAACGGGCATCCTGAGGAAGAAATCTGGAGGAACAGAGCCAAGCCTTTGGACTCCATCTGTCATTTTTGCTGCAGCAGAGGCGAGGGAGTCGGGTGAGTGGGTGAGGGGAGTCTGAGACAGGTGGGCCCACCCCCCACCAGCTGCTGCTGCAACCAGCATCTGGCTGCAGCCAAGGCAACTTCCCTGTCTCCTCATCTTCCCTGGGGGCTCGGCCAACTCAAAGCTTCCAGTTTCTCTCCTCGAAGTCCTTCCATCAGCTGATTCTCAACTTTATTACTGAATAAGGGAGCTGTTCGAAGAGAAAACAAGTTTTTAAATGTTTTCCTCACTTCCGCTCTGATGTGAGATTTTACACTCTGCACTGCTCCTATACTGCTGACCAGATCAATACCAAATCAATAACTGCATTAACAAAGGAGGCAGGTATAAATGAAAGAAAAGTGTACACTTTGAAAATAAAAAAATAAAAAAAACAAACTTGTATCGGTGTTGTCTTAAGTATTAATGTAAACCCTCTAAAATGCATTATTTTACATACTTTTGAAATTGATTCAATCTATTATGCAGCTTTCCTTTATTCTGAAAAACAAAATAAAAAACCCTTTTTTGTAAATAACTTTTATGCAAATATTACATACTCAAATAGTCATAACTAAATCTTCCTCGCTAACTCTAAGGACAGATCCTACAAATAACATTCATATTCAAAGAACATTTACATACTATGTTGACAATCTTCAATGTTTTTATTAGGTTGTTATTTAAAAAAACAACCCTTATCATCAAGTGAAAGGTAAATAATGAGTGTTTGAAAATATTCTCGAAATGTCAGTCTCCCTCCCTTAGCCTGAAAAAATATGAAAAAGTTTTATGGCTATTAATTTTATTTAAAGCTTCGTATGTAAATTAAGAACACTTCTAAAAATGTACAGCCATTTCAGACTAACATCTCAGAGAAAACCGAGGTAAAAAGGGCATTCCTAGTCTGCAAACTGATAACCTTAAATGTTTAAATCTGGCTCAGTTTTTCTTTTTTTTTTATTTTTTGTTTTTGCTTCTGAAAGAAATAAGAGCCAAGCCTGTGAACTCGGTAAGAGTGTAATAAAGCGCCATAATGGCAACACCGACTCCTTTTCTTTTGCATTTCTGGTGAACTAGGCAATTTAGATGAAAATTGATACACAAATGGGGATAAAATGTTGAACAAGACAATCCAACAAGTCTGATTAGACACTGTGAAGCCAATTAGGCCTACTGGCTCCCAGCTGAAGTCTAGTGAACAGCAACGACAAGCACATTAGCCTACTGAGGAGCTTTTTTGTGTATCCCATAACATGATTATGCCCCTGCTGTTGCATTTAATCTGATTTGTGGGACATGTAACTTTCTTTTAAAGTGCAGACATGCAGTAAAGGGCATCGTGTAGCATATGGATCTACATTTCAGTCACTGTCTTAACAGCTGGCCTGGCCTTATGGCTCACAAAAGATAAAACCTATTTATTTACAGATATATTGGCATGAATACACTATAAAGGTGAAGAAAAAAAACCCCCAAAAGGTTGATTTTGTTTATCTGGTGGTTGAAGAACCAAAGTTATGGTTTGAACTCAAGATTTTCATAGAAATAAAATTATTTTATTCCTTAAAAAGGAGAGGATACATTTAACATGTGTTTCACATCTTTAAAACATAGTAGCATAAGTTAGTGACGAAATTAGCATCATTAAAGTGCAGAGAGTTTTATTCATATTAAAAGCAACATTTTGTCTATCAGTAAGCTGTTTTATCACCTGAGCCTGAGTTTAACATGCCTGTCCATAAAAAACTGAATTCATTATTGAAAAACATCGCCGCCCACACAGTAATGATAGTCCCTATGATTTGTTTGTGCCTTGATATTAGCTCCATTGCCACAAATTGTTTGTGTCTGTTTCCTGCTGAGGTTAATCTCAGCTCTTTGGGGACTCTGCTGTCCATCTATTCACCATGATTAGCCTTAATAGATGTGCAGTTGGATCCTGCTTGAAGACCCCAATTGTTCTCGACAAAGGCTTAATACCTTCTTTTATGAAACACATTTATCTGGAATAATGTTTTCTTCCCCGATGACTGCAAACCCACACACAAAGTCTAGAAAGTGCATATCAATATTCAGTGCTTGCAGACTGTGTCTGTTTTTGGTGTTTCATTGTGGGTTAGAGTGCACCTGATGTAAATGCATATTTTTTATAAACAGTAAAAGGTCTATGTGTGATGAGTAATACTATCATGCAACAAATAGGATCTCTAACTGCTCTAAACATCATATTCCTGGTTTAAAAAAATCTCTTGGATAATGATCCCCACAGCAATAAATAAAAGGTGACAGGTTTCCACACTCTGAAGTCTGAGGAAGTTAAATGAGGCGGAGGTATGTATTTCAAGGTGTGATAACACACCTCTGTGAGCACATGCCACTAATGCAGATGCTCTGCAGCATCAGATATCTACACTCAAAATAATAAATTACATTATATGGAAACGGGCTCATATTAGAGGAGAAGGTTTCAAAATCAAAATGTATTTCAGAAATCAAACATAAGGTTTGAGGTCTCCTGAAGATGTTACTCTGAAGTTTTAGCGGATTCTGAATAAACAAATCTCTGAAGCTCATATGTATTTTACGGCGACTTTGATTCAAATCTTTAAAACACGTATAATATTAAAATATGCAATCTATAGAAACCCAAGCTTTTGGAAAGTCAAGCATATTGCCCTGTAATTATAGTTGTGCTCACTCTTATTTTAAAAAGTATTTTTCTGATATAATGATTCAAATCAAGTCATATTTCTTGTTGTGCTACTGTGAACTGTATCATTTAAGTTGCTAAATGAATGTTGTGGAAGCTTAAATGGAGCTTTCATGTTTTTTTTGTTTTTATTTTTTGTTTTACTTCTGAAGTAAAACCACTCCTGAGAAGATTTGGCTATGTCTTACATGTTTTACTCTTTGGAATTAGTGTTCTCATTATAGAATAATGGATTTCAGAATTTTTTGGAAATCAAAACATATACCCCTGCTTGATTAACTTCCTCCTTCCTGGCATTGCTGATACTGTTCTGCTTTGCACTAACAAACCTTTGTATTCTCCAGAGCACCAAGGGCTTTTCATTAAAAAAAAAAAAAGAAATATAAAAATGACCCAAATCTCTGGTTGCAAATGAAAAGATTTTCAGTTCCTACTCTTTAGACTTCCCGAATATAAATGTAAAGAAAACAGTATGCTAAAAACCACCCCAAAAAAGCAAAGAAAGGATTTAAACAACACAAATTAGTCTCACATCTGTCCTCAGTGCACTTCTCTGCTCTGCCTCATGTTTGCTGTAGTCGAGGAGACAGATGTCCCGAATCTCCCCCCTTTCACATTTTTATAAGAGATCTAATCCCATTGCTAGTTATTGCCTTCATTTGTCTCCTGTATTACCATTAGTGGAGGAGATTGGCAGTCCCTGGAGAAAACCTTTTTTTTCTCTTTTTTTTTGGCACGCCCTCCCTTTTGCTTGAAATGTGTGAGCCAGGCGTGATTGAGGTGCCTCCTGGCACTGCTTGGTACCTATCTTCTGATCATCTGTTATCTCTGACTGAACATATTGGATTATTGATTCAGAGAGGGAATGTGTTTTCGTGGCCTATCAAGGTTTCCACACTTGTCTATGTGAGCTGAACATGTACGCTGAAGCCCTTACGCTGAGCTTCAAAGTGGGAAAACTAAAAGCGGTTGTGCTTCTCTTTAAATGATTCTACACTACATTACAAATGGCCACTGTTTGTGGCGATTCTTAATTTTTGATGAAAATCTCAGCCATTGCAGATGTTCTTGGTATTAATAATGCAGCTAAATACAAATATTTTACCCAGAATTTGCTATTTTATTTAAAAGAGCATGACTTTAACTTTTTAACAGTGTTGTGTAAAGTACTGAAATCTCAGAGTCAAGTAAAAGTATAGGTATTGCTCCAAAATATGACTTTGGTAAAAGTCCAAGTCACTGACTGAAATGTTACTTGAGTTAAAGTTTTAAAGTATCCGAAACGTCTTGTACTTAAGTATGGAAATTACTGTAAAAATGGATGTACTCAAGTAATGAAATGAAAAGTATAAGTAAAAAGTAAAACAAGGCAAATGCGGTTTGAATGATATTTTTTATATTGGTCGTTATGCAAAAGAAAAGAAATGGGAGAGAAATGCAGCTTATTTGGCATCTGAAGAGGGAGACCTTTGTGTAAAGCTACATTAAAACGTAAAAAAAAAAGGCAATGCTGAAATGAGGTGTACATCTCATCAGAGGAAAAAAAAAGATGGTACTGTTATTGCTTTGTTTAATGGGAGAAGCGAAACCGGCAAGTAGGCCACTGACTTTGCTGCAGTCAGTCAGTAGGCGGGGTCAAACACTAGCGTTTCTCTCTCGCTTTTTTGTAACGAGTAACTGAAACACATTGAAAATGTATCGGAGTAAAAGTTTGCAATTAAGTTTGGAAATATAGTGAAGTAAAAGTGAAAGTTATCAAAAATTTTCATACTCGAGGAAAGTATGAAGTACTCCAAAATATACTTAAGTAAAGTAGTGAAGTACTTTTACTTCGTTACTATACAACACTGCTTTTTAAATTAGTCTCAAGCTTTTGGAGAACTTTTTTTTTAATAAAAGGTGTCTGATTTTCACAAATCCTGTTTCTACAGACCTCACACTTTACCAAGGACTTTATTTTTTTTAAATCATTAATTGCACATTAAGGGGACAAAGCTGAACAAGCCATGATTAAAAAAGCATTAAGAACAAAAAACAAGAAAATACAATTCTTGTGAGGAAACAACTATTTGCTAATTTTTTCCAGATAATTAAAAAAATAAGACAAAAATAACCTGGGTAAATCTTGCCTATTCAAGCTAATCCCACACAGTTTAATTTGATTTAGATGAGACTTTAAAGGTCACAAAGTATTGGCTGGACATTCTTCTTCATGATTTTAGGCTAGAGAGCAGATTTTATGGTTCTATTATCTTTGGAAAGTCATCCAGTATTGATGCACCAACGCAGCCATTGATAATCAGACTAGCACTACCATATTTCACTGTTCACATGATTAGCATACATATACAGTAAGCCGGAGTTGAGCCCTCCAAACATGTTTCACTTTTGTCCTATCAATCCATTTAATAATATTCCAAAAGTCTTGGTGATCGTATGTTTTGAATAATTTAATGATATCCTTAGATGTTACTTAGAGGTTGTTTGTGAGCAACTGGACAAACACTTTACATTAAATTGGCCAGATCAGCCACTTTCTGGAAAGGTTCATCGATGTTCTTTGTGTTTTTCTTTGTGTGGATAATGGTGAGGCTTCTCTGGGCTCCTAATCCTTTATAAAAGACTTTTTAACCCTTTACAGGCAGACAGATATTAAAGAGTTTGTCTCAAGCCTATTTTTTATTTATAAACTCACATCATTTCTTTTTAAACTAATTGTGTGATATTAACGGGCCTGGCTAGTGATATTAAACTCAGCATTCCAGAAAAAACAATAAGTTAATTAGTCAAGTTAAATATTGACTTAACTTGAATGTTTCACAGGTCAGACCTAGAAAGGCTTGACTATGATATAACAAAAATTAGGGATAATCCGCATTGGTTTAAATAAATGTTTCAAAAACCCTTCAAAATATTGCAAGAAAAACTTTTCTCAATGGAAGTAAAACAAATAAAAATAATAATAATGGACTTTTAGCTTTGTTCTGGAAAATTACTCTGAATTTACTTCTGAAATGAAACCTCCTCTGACAAAATTTAAATCCGTGCATGTGTAATCAAGACAGTACAATAAACAAGGAAAGCTACAGAAAGATGTGCAATAATAAAGCTACCACTTTGATGGTTTCTCAGGAGGATCTATGAATTAGGACAGCCAGAAGATCAGCAGGAGAAGAGAGGAGGAATCTGTCAACAGCAGGAGAGCAGGAGGGAATAAGTGGCAGCAAGGCAATGGATTTTATTGATATTTCTCCTACCTTTTGTTTGTGGCTGTGTTGCTACATATATGTGTGTGTTTGTGCTGGTAAAAGAGGCAAAGAGTGAGAATTGGAGGGATTGACCAGAGACACCAGCCTGCCTTGCTGCCAAGTCGCATTAATTGTGTATCAGTTACTGCCTTTCATTCCTCCAGTCTGAGGCTTCAAGTGATGTTTATTTCAAAAACCACAAAGAGGAAGGCGCTCAGTGGTGTCAGTGTTTGGTCTAAATATGGGTTCAGACTAACATGTTTACCAGCTCTAACTGGGTTTATTTAAACATACATATCTGCAATTAAAATATAAACATACAAGAATATGTCATGTTGTCTACTTTTATGAACTAGCTTTAAGCACACTTAGTCAGACGCTGTGGGCACAATAAGGGACCATTTTTAATTATATTTCAGTCATTCTTTACAGTATATTTCAGATGTATAAATTCCTACACGTAAATGTTTTTTTCCCTAAGCAGACTCTAGATGATTACTAGTGTGAATGTATATTCATGAACTGGGAATTGGTTGAATCGCTCTTATGTGATATCATCTCTGTCGCTGATTGATTTAATCAGGCAGAGATTGCTATTCATAACTGGTGATGGAGGCTAGAAATATGAGGCTTTATTTTTGTCACAAAGTCATGCCAATTTATTTTTTTCCAAGTAAAGTTTTTATAAATTTATCACATGGATGAGTTTGAATTTTAATCATTCTTTCTGGATGTTTCAGAATTGATCTACTCTCACTGTTTGAGGACTGTTTTTCTAAACTATTCAAACCCTTGGAACTTCTTTAAATTTGCCTGATTTGAATGTTAGCCCTAGCACAAGCAAAAACCCCTTCATTACAATAACAGCTATGAGTGCATTGTCTCTTTAGAAGCTTTGCACATAAATGGCTTGATCTTCAAAAGGTTGGCGTCAGTAAAAACATTCGAAAAATGGTTTGCCTGCGCAAAGCTGATCAACCAACCTGGCGCAAATTGAATTGCATGTCTAGAATGAATGGAATAACAGGACCAAATGGGGATTTTCTTTTTTTAAATAAGCAATTTAGTGCTCCTTATTTGGAGTATTTAAACGTCATACAGTAAAATCTTTCTTTAACGCTCACGACTGTCTTACATCTTCATGTGTGTTGATGGAGAAAAATCATTTCTGAGGACCAGGTTTTGGGACATTTTCGTCCAGGATCGCCCTGCATTTCAATAATTTTTGCCCCTGTTTCATTGTTTAGTTGAGACATTCACTAGATGCATTCAGTATAACAGGGTAATTTTTTTCTTCACATGTAGAATCTTGTATATTGGTTGCTGTGATGATTGCTGTGCCCACTTATGACTTGACTTAAGGCAAATCCTAACAAGACTTCATTAGGATTTTCTATAAAGAGTTTTCCTCTGACCACAAACCCTGTATACAGATTGTCCAGCCAGAACTGAGGATACCTGCAACTCTTCCAAATAAACAATGGCTTCCTGGGCTAATCGTGTGATCACTTTAGGTGGACACATGTATCTTGGTAGATTTATAGTAAGATGAATCGCACAATGCAAGGGTTTGGATACCCTTTTATAACCTAAGCCTACACTGGCCAGGTATTGGGCCAAAAGAGCAATGCTGATTTTTCACCATCTCTAAAGGTAAGTAAAGCACAATTATTGTATTTTCCCCCCTCAAATCCTTTGATGAAAGAAGCTTTAATGTTTATAAAATATGCTGGCAATTTTTTTCCACTAATACTTTTAACATCTTTACTGTTATGAGGACACAGATGTCCTCTTGGGACACATTTCCAACTTGTGTTGTAGTTCCACCTTCAATAACTTCAACTGCTTCCCAGGTTGACAAATTGGACTGCTCAGTTAACAAATTTAAAGTGTTACTTTTTACACAGACACCAAGATTTTGCAACTACTGCAAAAGGTTCAAGAACGGCATGTAATTGAATTTGAGTATGCTTTTTTAAGTTGTTTTGGCATTTTCAGGGAGATGAGGTTAAAGGGTTAAACACACAAGATGGCATTTAAAGGTCTATCAAACATCACAGATTCTACAGGAAAAATGCTTGAACAGATATGTTCTTGCCCCAAACCTTCATGGTTGGTATCCTTGGAAACTATAGAGCGTTAACTTTTCAGCAACGTTTTGTACAACATTGTATGATGTTTGTCCACTGCTCCCAAAGGGATGAGTTAAATGCTGAGGATTTGTTGTCATGCACATTTGCAATGACCAGTGAAGTTCATTATCATTAAATAAAACAAACATAATACCAATTGTGACAGTGGTTCCACTGAAAAAAAAATGTGTCTTTTATGACTCACCTCTCTAAGGTTTGCATAAAGACCTGATAACTGTGAATGTGTTCTTGATCTTTTTCACTGGTGGATTTTCAGGTGGAGTTGTTTCTTAAAACCCCTGGGCTTAATTAAACCACTTACAGCTTTATATTGGCCTGCTGTATTCCTTGATTCGTGTTCATGAGGCTTGTGGCTCGCTAATGCTCTATAAAAAAACTTCCAAGAACTTTACAGAACAGCTGGATTTATTCAGAGAATAAATTACACACAATTATGCTCCGTTTACCATTCAGTTGGCTTCGAAAGATAATTGGTGGCAATAAATTTAATTTATGACTCTCAGAAGAAAAGATGCTGACTGATTGTACAATTAATTTTTTTTATTTATTACATTTTTGTGCATTGGTCTGTCACATAGGTTTGAAGCAGCAAACAAAATATGAAAAAGTTTAAATGGTATGAATGCATTTCCTCATCTTACATTTACAGACAGGAACAAGAACCTTCTTCACCAGATTTATTACCTGGCTCTGTGTTCTCCCTCATGCACACACTCTTTCCTGTGTTACATGAGATAGTGGCGTGCTGTCTGGAAGCTGTTAAAGCACTGGGGACGTGCTCCGACTGTCCCCAACTGTCTATATGAATTAGTAACACAGAGTAGCAGTAATGCTCATAGATCGCAGTCACAGGCACGGTAGCATCTGTGCATTTCTGAGCACATCAGCATGAGTGTGAGAGTCCTTGAACTTAGCAAGGAAGTCACTCTAAGGACATCTCCAAATGTCAGACAATCTGTTGCTGCGCTCAGAGGTTTAACCTACTGCAGAGAGCAACATGTTCTTTTATTTACCTGCATGCCATGCTGCAATTACTTGCGTTTTTGAGAAGCTTTTGAAATGATCATTGCCTTCTTTTTTCCTGCATCAGTCCATGTGTTTGTTTATTACCCATTTCTCACCACCCCACAGCCTCTTTTCCGCCTGCAGTCAAACAGAAGCCTTGCCAATAACAGCTTTGTTGGCCTGCTCAGGATTTACATATGTAAATGAGAGACCATGTTGCCCATAGATCTGCAATTAGGCAAACAGATGAAGCTTGCATTCAATGTCGATCTCTATTACTTTACAAATAGTGGAGTTTCTGGAGTTCTGATTAATGTTTTTAACCCCCCAATACTTGTTTTTCTGTTTTACCAACTAGTTCGAGTTGAAGATGCTATCATACACCTGCTTTAAAAAAAAACACTGTCATTTAGACAAGGCAGACAGCACTGTGAGGATCACGCTCTGTGATTTCTCCAGTGCATTTAACACCCTTCAGCCTGACTTACTTTTTGAGAAACTCCAGAGACTCAGGTGGATGCATCAACCACTGCCGGGATCAAGAACTACCTGAAAAAACGACCACAGTTTGTTAAACTGAAGGGTCGACTGTCTGATCAAGTAGTGAGCAGCACAGGTGCACCACAGGGGACAGTGCTCTCACCATTCCTTTTTACTTTATTCGCCTCTGACTTCCAGCACCAGGCAGAGTCCTGTTACCTGCAGAAATACTCAGATGACTCTGCAGTCATCGGGTGGATCTTTGTGGCATGGTGTGAACACAATTATCTAATCCTGAATGTCAACAAAACAAGGGAGATGATTGTAGATTTCAGAAGAAACAGGAACAAGTTGAATCCTGTTAACATCATGAGAAGATGTGGAGGTGGTGGAGTATAAATACCTTGGTGTTCACCTGGGCAACAAAGTAGACTGGAGATACAACTGTGAAGCCGTCTACAAGAAGGGACAGAGCAGAATGTAACTCCTAAGGAAGCTTAGGTCCTTCGGTGTTTGAAAAAAGATGCTACATATCTTTCAGTGTGTTGAGGAAAGTGTGACCTCTTCCTCCATTATTTGTTAGGGTAGCAGGATCTGAGCAAATGACTTAATAAAGCTCAACAAGCTGATAAAGAAGGTTGGCTCTGTTCTAGGAACTCCTTGGAAGCTCTGGAGATGATTTCACAAAGGATAAATACTCATAAAGTGAAGAACATTATGGACAACCGAGAGCATCCTCTTCAAAAGATTTTTAAACAAGAACAGAGTGTCTCCAATCAAAGGCTTCTCCATATCTGGTGCAAGACCGACCGATACAGAACATCCTTCCTGCCTACAGCATCAACACCTACAACAACTGATTAAGAGAAAATAAAAATAAATGAGTTACTACAACATTTATTTTCCCTTTGGAATAAATAAAGTATTTTTGAATTTGAATTGAATTGAAGAATTCAAAGATTTTGTTGTCATAAAAGTGTATCCGGGGTAAGAAGAGGTTTCTTATTGTTCAATTGAGGCAAAATTTAAGAACTGTGTATGGTTTTAGGATTGAAACCTTTTAAATATAATTTCATATTTTTTTAGTTAAGAAAGTAATATCCATTTACAGGGATTTTTTCCCCCCATGAACTTACACCTTGGTCGCTGGGTTGGGGTAAGAGTGGAGAGGAAAAAACTCCCTTTTAACAAGATGAAACTGCTGGTAGAACCAGGTGCAGGAGGAGCTGTCCCTGCTCCAACTGGTAGGCATTCGAGGAGAAAAATATATACAGCAGGCCGGGTGTGCATATTTTGTGATATCTTTGATATCAACGATCAGTTCTATTAAATAGTTCAAGACTACTGCATTGGGAAATAAAATTTGACCCAAGTGAGAATCATAGTGTAAGAAAAGGTGATTAGCGTGTCAAGATTTGCTGTTATGGGTTAACCTGCATCCTAACCAACAGCAAGGCTCCCTTGAACCTGACCTATTAAGCAGAGGGTGATTTAAAAAAGATTTAAAAAAATATTTCCCAGATTTGTATAAATCCTGCTAATCTCTCACTTTTCACTTATGAATGTATGAATGTAAGCCTTGTCTTTTGTGCTGGTCCCTGTTTTTTTAAACAAGACACAGGACCTTTCAGAATGAAGTGCTGCATGTTTAGAGCAATATTTTCCTCAAGGCACACTGCTCTGCATCTTTTAGATGTTTCCAAGTTTTCAAACTCATGATATCAACTGATAGCAGATTAGTAGCCTTTGGTGGGCTTCAATCATCTGAGTCAGGTGTGTTTCTGCAGAGAAATATCTAAAACATGCAGGACAGTGTGCCTTGAGAACCAACAATGCTTTGAAAAAGAAATCCATTTTTGACCTCATAAAAATTTACTTATTTCTAAAGATAATGTAGTTTTTTTTGCCTGAGGAAAGAGTCATAATAAAAGTGTTAAAGGTAAACATTTTCCCTTCGATTTGGTTTCTAATATTTTCTGGAAGTTGTAGTATCCCCTCCAACTGGAGATAAGGAGGTCATGCAGATTTAGTGCTGTTTAGGGCTGAGTCTTTTGAGCTTTGAGGTCACTGTGACCCGCTGCATGTGTGGGGTGAGTGAACCTTCTCCAGCTCCGCCTCCCCCCTGAATGAATCCTTTAAACAGGGAATCAAGGGGTGGGCTCCAACTCTGTTTGGTTATCAGAAAGTTTACAGCTGAAGTCAATCTGGGTCACAAGCTCAAGTCTCACATGAACAAACCCAAGTGGTTCCCACCTGTTTGCTAAAACAACAACAACCAGACTAATAACCATGACTTGTTTGCTGATTATGTGATAGAAAATAAATGTTGCACTACACTATAGTTTTCATTGTCAACAATATCACAGAAACAAACTGGATTTTTGATGGTTTTTTTTTCATTTTGATTTAAAGCAACTGAGAGTGTTAGCACCTTTGCAGACTTCTGCAAGTTTATTCCAGATTTGTGGAGCATAATAACTAAACACTTTTTTTTAGCAAACTTTTAAAAAAGGAGCAGGCAAATAGTTTTTAAATGTTTTCACTTAATACTGTTCAAAAAGAAATGACCCATCGAATCTCATTTTAATGTAAAAGAACTGAATACTGTGTCATTGACCAACTGTGGGGGAGCAAGACAATTTTCACAGTTATGGTCAATGTATATTAAAGAGTGGGCCAAAAATAATTTGGTGTCAGAACCAGTTCAAAATCAATTTACTTTTAACCAACAAGAAAATGAAAAATCAGGACATCAGTATTTTCCAAATAAAGACAGACTAGTCTTTCCTAAAGCCCTTGCTACTAAACATACACACATATCTACACATCCATGTGGTCTAAAGTAAAGGTATAGTGAAAGCTTTTGTTTCGGCTACAAGTTCTGAGGGATCTGAATTATGCCCACTTGGGAACAGCAAATCCCCTGGAAGGAGTGGCCACAGAGGTGGTCAATGATTGGCTAACTCCTTCCCTGGAGACTAAAGGTTTCTCACTGTGGTGCTGATAGACACAGGGATAAATATCTGGAGCAGTGTCTAAAAAGGTCTTAAGCCAAGAAGCACTTATAACAATTCTCTCTACTCTACCAAAGTATCACAAACTCATATCTGAACCTGCCATGAAGATGCACACTGGTCATATCTGTTACATCATCTGTTTTGGTTTTGTCTCAGGATTTAGAGTAGCTTCTCCTGGTTTAATAAATTAAATTAAAATTTGGAAACATTCTTATGTCTCTGCTTGTTATGATCTCAGTATATATCTGAATTTCTACATGACCAAGGATCTTAAACACTAAAGTTTTACCGAAAAATTGAAACAGAAGAAAGCGTTGCTGCATAAACAACATGGAAGACCCATACCTCAATCTGAAGCTGTCTGAAGCTGCACATTTCCAACAGGAAAAGCTGCTTGGGGATTTTAACATTTCTTTTACCTTTATGTTATTTCTAATGCAATAACATGTTGATTTTTAACATTTGAAAACTAAATGTACTTACCCAAAATTCGGAAAACATTATTTGGAAAACCTTTATATGAATTTTGGGTCCCACTTCCTTGGAAAAACTCACATCCTCCTAAAAATGCAGCCCATTGAATGACAGCCTAGGGGATCTGTCACTGGCAAAAAGAGATGTATTTTGATTTGAGGATATATAATAGATTTGGAGGTTGTTTTAGAATATAAAATTTAACATGGAGTGTTGTTGCTCCTGCTTTTATTATGTTATATGCTAGCATTAACTTAGACCCTAATTTTTTTGACTGACACTATAGAAAAAAATAGATATGGGGCTTTTATAGGAGAGCTATTGTTCTGAATAAAATAATATTCATTTTTATTATTTGTATTAAATATCTGCTTACTTTATTAGGTCTCTTGTTTTTTCTTTGTTGTTGTTGTTTTTTTTTTTTTTGTCAGACATTTCATCATTAGATGAAACAACGTTTCAGACCATAAAATTAATTACGACATAACTAAAGGAAAGAAATCACTTGCATAATTCTTTCTTAGTCTTAAGGTTTTCTAAAAGACAAAGTCACGTAAGCTTTGGTTGGATTAGAGCACAAAATGTGAAGGTAGACAAGTTTCTTCAGAGATCTTTACAGTTCCAGCCTTAGAGTTTCTCTGAGAGCACACAATGAAGACAGATCTGTTAAAGCCTCAAAGAACATAGAAATGGGATGGGATTGGCTTTATGCCTTCGCTCATTACCTCCCTCTCATTGATAGGCCCTCTATGAGACTTAATTAAAAAGTCGATGGCATCTTTAATGGCCACCGCACAGGCTGTTTTTCTCTGTTTTTAAAACGCTGCTCCTCTAATGACCAGAGGCAGCCTCATTTAGAGAATAGAGGGACCGAGAAATGTTTTGACCTGTGGCTTTGGGTCATTATGCCCCAGCTACATCAGGAGAACAGATAAAAATGTTCTGTATATTTCCACTGAGCTTTAGCTGCAGGCCAGAATGCAGAAGACAAGGGAGATAGAAGCAATTTTTTTGCAGATAATCTCAAGACTAGGAGGGAAGGGTTAAATGAGATGGTAAATTAAGTATGTGTTGATTGATTTCTGTAAGTTTGTTCTGTTTGCTGGATGATTTTTATGGCTTTTTAAAAAATTGGAAACAGTGTAATGGCACCACGTGTCTGAAATAAATCATTGCATTAAACCCTTAACTCCATCCTTAAGCCAACTACTGCAGACTAAAAGAAAGGTACTTATTGCAGAGAACTTTGGTAATATTTTAAAAATAGTTTTTATTTTTATTTCCAACATAAAAATACAAACATTTTTTAAAGATTATATCTCTGTTTTGCTTTATGTTTGAAATCTCTTGCATCTTTTTTCATTTAAATAATGTATGTCATTTTATGATAGTTGTGCAGTTGGAAAAAGATTAATTTAATATCTTCTAATGATTCAAAAAAGGCAATAAAAAAATCACACATCCCTGAGTTACCCATCATTAACAGCATTCTATTTATATCATGCATTGTTATATTTGTGTAGATTTAGCTAAAGTTTGGGAAAGATCCTAGTTTATTAAGTTTCTGTGCACTTTCTATGTGACATGTTTTACTGCTTTTTTATTGTTCCTATCTTGTTTTCTATTCTTTTAGCCTGTTTAAGGAATATACAAAAGGTATGCAGCAACCTATCGACAGAAACATTTTTATAGATGCAGGGTGTGCAAAGATGTCCCTGAGATGGTTCAGCACATAGTAGCAGGGTGTAAGATGCAAGCAGGATCAGCGTACATAGAAAGGCACAACCAAG